>JABXWE010041989.1:0-12139 GCA_014611495.1 Limonius californicus | reverse complement strand
CATTTGTGTCCTCACATAAGTGTCTACTATCCGACATAATATCGCTAAACGTGTTTACATCTGACACAAATTATTTGATATTTATATCACGGATAAAATAATGTCTGACATCCCTATATTTTTTGATGTCAGCGATAAATGTTCGAACCGTTTACATTTAAACACGTAAGTATATTTATTTTATTCTCTTTCAAAGTTTGTTGTTGCTTGTCTACATTTCAATATGAGATCGTCCAAACGAAAAATTGCAGCCTGTCTGATAATTTTGAAGCGTTTAATAAAGAAAAGACAGAAACGGTCTGTGTGGATTCGAGACTGGATAGTGAAACGTGAAGAACAAGGTGCATTCAGCCAACTAATGTCTGAACTCAAAGTTGAAGATCCAGCGCAATTTTCAAACTTTTTGAGAATGGGGCCCGCTCAATTTGAAAAACTAGTTTGTAAAATTGGTCATCTTGTATCAAAACAAGATACCAAATTCAGAAAAGCTATTAGTGTAGGAGAACGACTTGCTGTAACTTTACGATTTTTGGCATCAGGTAAGAAAAGTGAAAAAAAGGGGCACCCTTTTAGATAACATAATTATTATTCCATTTAGGTGATTCCTATGCCAGCCTAAGCTACTTATTCAGAATACCAAAATGCACTATCAGTTTAATTGTTCCTGAAGTGTGCCGAGCACTTATTTCAACATTAAAGGATGAATATATGAAGGTAATGAAATATTAATTTTATTATTCACCAATACATATTTGGAAAATATTTATTGCTCTATATTTTTTTACATATTCAAATAAGAACAATCTTCGGTTTCATTTTGTACATAACATCCTAATAAAATAGGTGGCATTTGATTTGTGTCCTTTTGGGAAGTGTTTGACACATTTGAATAGCCGGAACATGAAATAAGTGAATTTGGATTACTATAAATAGCAGGGATTGATAGTTGTTCTTCGTCTTCATTAATGTCCATTAAAACTTGTTGAATGTTTCTTTTCATTTTTCTTCGCAAATGTTCATGTGCGACGTTTCTCATTTCGGATGCTACATATTTGCCAAAAATATCGTATTGATCCTCCTCTTCGTTCAAAGTACGTATAGCATTTTCCATGATTGAGTCGTTTTGTGATGCCGCTTGAAATTTCCTCTTACGCTTATTAGTACTTACATCTTCTTTTCTGCTTTGAAAATTATTGTATCAACCGCGTTTGCTTCATCGCGTGATTCAACATATGACATATCTTGAGTTTCAGATTGTCCCTCATTTTCATTCTCCACATTAGGCTAAATAAATATTACGAATTAGTTAATTGAATTAAAAACTATTTGATATAAAAACATAAATAACCACCAGATTTAATAATTATTACAGACGCCAACTACTGTAGAAGAATGGGAAAATGTTGGCAAGAAGTTTGAATTGAAGTGGAACTTTCCAAAATGCTTAGGTGCTATCGACGGCAAACATGTTGTTTTCAAGCGCCGCAGAATAATGGCAGTTATTACTTTAACTACAAGGGGCAACATAGTATTGTCCTAATGGCAGTTGTTGACGCTGATTATAAATTTTTAATCGCAATGGCTGGTAGTAATGGTAGAGTGTCCGACGGTGGAGTTTTTAAAGACAGTGGAGTGTCAACATTCATTGAAGCTGCAGCAAACCGACTGAAAAAAACACCTCTCCCAGGAAGAAGATTCAGTGTTCCTCACGTTTTCGTAGCAGATGATGCTTTTCCTTTACAGCCGCACATAATGAAACCTTATCCGTTCAATACTCAAGGTTCCTCCAGAATATATAATTACAGACTTTCCAGAGCAAGAAGAATAGTGGAAAATGCCTTTGATATTATGTCTAGTGTATTTAGAGTACTGAGAAAACCTATTCTTCTTGCTCCAGAACGTGTTGATTTGGTAGTGTTACCTATATGCTGTTTACATAATACGTCATTGTCTGAAAAATCTTCTGCTAATTTATACGCTCCAGAAGGTACATTTGATCACGAAAATTTGGAAGTAGGTGAAGTAATCAACGGATGTTGGCGAAATAAGAAGATGCCCGGAGATAATTTGAATATTTTGTTAGCCCCCAAGGGGAAGTTCCTTGGCAATATAAGTTAATGTGAAAATTTATTCAATGAATAAAAATGAAAAAAGTGTTTTCTTACCATTTCTATATTTCCTATAGCTGGTCTACAACTTAAACCTCCTTGCAAAAATGAAAGAGATTTGAAATAAGGCCACTTTGAGACGTACAGTTCTTCACTACTCTGTCCACTTTTTTTCTAGTAGTTTATTTTTAAATTCGCTATTGAACTGGTTTCTTAAGTTATGGATTTTCCTCATTATTTCTTTCACTGTTGTGGAAAATTTGGTAGCAAGTTCTATAAAGGAAGCCCGCTTTTTCACCCTGTCTTTATAAACTTTACTTTTCACATCCCATAATTCGGGTTTATCTTGATACACGTTAATTAGTTCTTCGATTTCACTCCTCGACCATTCTTTCTTCTCATCGCCCATTTTAACACAACTGTCCGACAGTAGCGACTAAAGTAGACGAGCATCCAACTCATGCAATTTCTCTCTGGCAAGTGGGAACGCATTATTAGCAGCTTACAAGCACAAAAAACACATTATTAGTAGTTAAATGTTATTTCTAGCTCAATACACGTCGAGATTCTTCGTTTTCCATATAAAACTGTACTAATTGCTTGCATTTAGTGGTTTTCTATAGCGGAAATCACGTCAAAAAGTGTTTACATTTAAAGCGTATATATCTATTGACATGTATTACCGACACTCGACACACATCTCTCACATAGAAATTCTTCACCGTTTACATTAGCGATATTTACTGTTCGACATAAATATCATGCAATAAATGTCAGATGTGAACGTACCTTAAGAACATATACTTACTACGAACAGATACTAACATCAAATTCGCAGCAAAAGCAAAACGAAAATCTCACAAATGTATGACAGATGGCAAGGCAGTTCAAAAAAAAACTGCCAGTACATCTGGAAATAAGTTCAGGACCCTATAGCCAACTCCAAGCGGTTTTATATTTAAACACCCGTTAATTGTAATCAATGAAGAAATAGTTTAACTTACCTGCAACGCAATGCATCTTACAGACTAGGCGATAAAACGTAAAATGGGGGAATTCAATAACTTTTGTTTCATAAAGCCACTTTTTAAATTAAATATGTCTTAATCAGAATGTACTATAAATCAAAGGTTCAGTTATCGTAAAAGTCAAGGAACTAGCAATATATTTCACCTCTAATGTTTGAAAATCATTTGATTTCGATTTTGAGATGAGATTTTTGATCATAATTTATATTATATATTATATTGTAGTAGTTTGTAATAGTTAATAGTTATGTATATATAGGTGGAGCGGGGGAAAACAGCAGAAGACTACAAGTTGTTTATATTTTTATGAAAAAGTTGTCATTTTATGTTGGTGAAAAATACGAATAAAGCATTTAATACTTTATGGTTTTATTTTTTGATCAATTACGGTCAACCTACAATATATAATTACCATTATTTATTTTTTTTGTATTAGCAGTCTTTTGTAATTTTACAAAGCAGAATAATACCGCTGCAGTCGAGTACAAGCAATTTCTCATTCTGTTTTACGAGACTCTCTGTATTTCTCGTCTCGCGTTGACGAGACGAGACGAGAAATAACATTATGAGAAACGAGACGAGACAGAAGTTTCTCGGCGAGACTCTCGCTGTTTGGAGACTGTTCAATGCAGTTCTTCGTAGATGTTAAAATCATATGTTAAAGAAGACCATTTCACGTCAAAGAAGCGCTTTAATGTCATGTAATTATTTTATTTTCGGGAGTTGCTTTTTAATAGCTACTACCAGTTACTATAAATGCCATTTTCCTCTCTAAGACAATATATAATACGCTCACTAATTTTGTTAAATGATTAATTACCCTTGGATATTGCATATGCTTGCAATTGTGTTAAAAGGGGTTTAGAGTTTCCGAAGTACCACAAATGTAAAACCTCTAAGAAATCCAGCTTTTTGAAATTGACTTGCTATAGTTCCTAGTATTTTACGAGTATTTCAATAACTAATTTAGATACTGTAAGTAGGACTAGATATCTAAGGAGTATGGCTCAAGGAATATACTATGTACTATACGGACCCTGTCGTGCCTTGAAATGACTTTCATCTTCTTAACTTTTAAAAGGTTTATCTGGAAAAGATTCAACGTAATTCTGCAAAGAGGAAAAATCCACTATCCATTCGGTAATCGGTACCTTTCAATCTTCAATTCTGAGCTTGTTTGGTGTACATACAAGTTAAAATATCACAAGCATCAACACTTTTTACAAAATAAATTTGTAAATGTAATAGAACTAACTGTGTAAGTTTTAATTTAATATAGACAATGTGAAAAATTCATTCATTCAAGTCACAATTACTTCTTTGACTTCTTTGAAACTATAAGAATGCTCATCATTAAAGTTAAATGTTCCAGGCCTGCTGAATTTCTATTTCTCTCTAAATTCAGCTCTACATTCTTGTAAAATATATAATGGAGATTATAATTTCTCTGCAAGAAATTCGAGGCTCTTCCACGAGAGTTGAGACGAGACGATAAATTAATCATAAGAGACCACACTGACTTTATTTCTCGTCTAGCAATTTCCAGACAGCCCTACTAACTTAATTAATTATTGTACATGTACAACATAATTTGTACGCATATCAACTAACACTGAAAGTAAAAATTTAAAATTATTGAAACAAAATCTTCACTTTGAAGTTAAATTACTGGATTTTAGTTTTCTTACCTATTTTAATGTTTTAAATCTAAAGGTCATTTAAGCATGATTTAAGAGCATTACACAGTTAAGTATATTGCTTCTATTTCTACTAACTTATAAAATACAGTGTGGAACAGCCAAATGGAATAAATTCAGTATCTCAATTATTGTGCATATTTTAAAAAAACCCCGAGACACGTCAGTTTTAGATTATAAAATGACATCATGCAACGTAAAAATGTCACCCTAAATTCAACACCCTCCGACTGACAGTTGCAACCCCCAAATTTTTAAATTGGAAGTAGGGGCTCATTGGAAAGGTCTTTTCATTCTCTATTCAAAAATGATATGGTTATAAAATTTATTGCAAAAAGTAACAGTAATAAAAATAAATTCATCCGATTGACAAAATTCGCTACAACAGACTAAAAACCTAATAACTAATAGCGTTTCGTTCTTGATAATGTAATAAAATAATGAACACATCAATTATTAGTGTGGGAGATGTTCAAAATGCATGCCTTGAACGTCTTGGCAGCATCCTAGTCATAAATAAAAATGTCTTCTAATGTTAGTCAACATCCGAGGCGTGACCGACCTAATAGCAAGCGTTATTCTTCTTCTTAAGTCTGCTACATCGCGTGGTTTAGTTTTGTATACCGTACTTTTCACATATCCCCATAAGAAGTCTAATAGCGTAAAATCAGGTGATCGTGCTGGCCATTCTATCGATCCTCGCCTCCCTATCCACCGATTTGGAAATATTAAGTCGAGGAACTGCCGGACATTGAGTTCGTAATGGGGTGGTGCTCCGCCCTGCTGGAACTATATCACATTCGCTGGAACTTGTGAGTTTGCTTAAGCAGGATATAAGTTAGCAAAAGTTGGCACGACATTATTTTGGAGCAGTGCTAAATAATTACCTCCATTCAAATTTCCATCAATGAAAAAGGGACCAATGACATGATTTCCAATTATTCCTGCCCAAACATTAACCTTTTCCGGTTTTTGCGTATGTAACTCTCTCATCCAGTGAGGATTTTCTTTAGACCAGTAGCGACAGTTTTGGCGATTAACATGGCCGTGAAGTGTAAAAGTGCACTCACCAGAAAACAAAACATTTTCTAGTTGGATAATATTGTTATCTAACCTTTCCATCATTTGTTCACTAAAATACGTTCTTCTATCAGCATCGTCTTCCATGAGCTACTGAGTTGGTATCAGTTTATAGGGATGCATTTTATTTTCTTTTAATACGCGAATAATCGAGGAATGGCTAACCTCCAATACTGCAGCTGCTTGTCGACTCGAAGTATGTGGATTTTCCTCAAACTCAACCATTACATCTAATTTGGTATCATTACTCAGTGCATTGGAAGGTTTTCTTTTATCTGCTGTACATGTTGAAGTTCTCGAAACTGCTTTTCAATTGTCCCTTGGGATATAGGCGGCAAATCGGGAAATGTATCATGATATAGACGACCAACTTCGACCTGTGATCATGTTCTATCTTTTTAACCAACCACCATTGTTACTTTATGCATTTCTGTTAAGTAAACTATGTTTCTGAATTGCAGTTAGCAAAACTCAAACAACACGCACAACACAGACAACTACTGTCATGCGGTTACAATCTCACAGAAAGTTGCCACGGCGTTTTCAACAAAACTAACACCGCCAACGAAGAATGTTGATAAGTTCTTACTTCTTCTTTTTAGGTGATACTGTCGCAAAAGGACACCGAAATTGTTTTTGCTTGCCCTCTTATTATCAAGAACGAAACTCTATTAGTTATTAAGTTTTTAGTGTGTTGTAGCGAATTTCGACAATCACATGAATTTATTATTTTTACTGTTAATTTTTGCAATAAATTTTATAACAATAGCATTTTTGAATAGAGAATGAAAAGACCTCTCAAATGAGGTATCATAAGCTCCTACTTCCAATTTAAAAATTTGGGGTTTGCAACTGTCACTCGGAGGGGGTCGAATTTAGGGATGACATTTTTACGTTGCACGATGTCATTTTATAATCTAAAAGTGACATGTCTCGGGGTTTTTTGAAAATATGCATAATAATTGAGATACCGAATTTATTTCATTTGGCTGTTCCACACTGTATACACGACCGTACACCCTCGCAAGGCAATGGCAAACCAGCGAAGTATTCTGCCTAGTAAATCTTCTCTGGAGTAGAAGTGATTAGACTTCCCATGGTTCGGAGCCTACGTTAACCTTTCATTTGTCTGGGTGGGTCCCAGTTCAATCTATGTTAAATTATAACATTTTTACGGCGCCATCTGTTAGCTCTTGCGCTTAAATACCTTTAAGTGGATCCTATTGGAAACATTTGCAGTACTAGTTGGTTTGTTGTGACTATTAGTAAACTGTTGTTATAACCTCAAAGTTGTTTGGGGTATCTGAGACCCGGACAGACTAAACTCGCAACAGCAGTAGGTAACTTGTAAGTCCTTCTTTTATAGTAATAATCAAGTGAATTTTTAGTAAAGATCACATTTTATGTCATGGGTGATTACGTGAAGGAGCAGGCAAGACTTCTGCGTCTTTGGGAAGAAGACGATAGTGTTGGAGCAATTAGCGATGCGGCAAGTGATGAGAGTGAAAATGATTTCCTATTAGAAAGTGATCACGACAGTGGAAGTGAACAATCTTCAAGTGAAAATGAAGATGCGGGTACTACGGAAGAATTTAAGATTCACTATACTGCAAAAGATACCGTGACAAAGTGGAACAAACATCCTATCCTAAAAAATGTAAGAGACGTTCCGAAAACACTATTACACATTTCCAGGTGTAAAGCCGAATTTCAAACATTGTGAAACCCCACTTGATTGATGGAAATTTTTTTTAATGATAAAATTATATCAGAAATTTTTATTCACACAAATGCAAAAATACGTGAAAAGGCAGAAGGGTATAATGCCGAAATTAAATGCAAAGTAAAAGAAACTACTGAAACCGAATTTCTCGCCATTATTGGACTGTTATATTTGGCCGGTTATTACAGATCTAATCGGCAAAATTTATCTGATTTATGGGCTGTCGATGATACAGGTGTTCTAGCTTTTAGGAAAACAATGACCTCGCAGAGATTCAATTTTTTATTGTCTAGCATTCGTATTGACAGTAGCGACACAAGGCAAGAAAGAAGAGAACTGGATAAGTTAGCTCCTATTAGACTGATTTTTGATGCAGTTGTAGCAAATTTTAAAGGGGCCTATATTCCAAGCTAATATTTAACTATTGACGAGCAATTGCAAGCATTTCGGGGCAGATGCTCATTTCGCCAATTCATGCCTAAAAAGCCTGCCAAATGTGGCATTAAGATTTTTGCTCTGGTAGATGCTCGCTGCTTTTATATCCTAAATCTGGAGGTTTACGTTGGACAACAGTCTGAGGGTCCGTTTAAGATGAGCAATGCCACGCAAGAATTAGTTATAAGGATGATAGAACCTGTTTCTGGAACAAAACGTAACATTACGTTCGACAATTGGTTTAAGAGTTATGGTGTCATGCAACGTCTGTTATATGAACATAAATTAACTTCAGTTGCTACCGCAAAGAAGAATAAGCGAGAGTTGCCGAACATATTTGTTTATACAAAAGGACGACCCCTGAAATCAAGTATTTTTGGCTTCCAAAAAGACACCACTTTGGTATCATATGTGCCAAAAAAGAATAAAAATGTGTTAATTCTGTCAACATTACATCATAGCCACACAATAGATAAAACCACTGGGGAACACAAAAAACCAGAAATTGTGACGTTCTATAGTTTAGCAAAATGAGGAGTTGATGTAGATAAGCTTTCAGCAACCTTTGCTATCTCCCGGAACAGTTGCCGATGGCCTCTAACAATGTTTTATTCGATGATAAATATTGCAGGAATTAACTCTGATGTTATCTATCCTGCAAACACTGGAGATTATACAACAAAAAGAAGGAAGTATTTTTAATCATTGACCACAAAACTGGTTACTCCGCATCACAATGACAAAGCTTCTGGTCTTCAAGAAGCAAGCAATGCACCACAACCTCCACAGAAAAAGAGAAAACGATGTGAATTTTGTCCAAGCAAAAAAGACCGAAAGTCGCAGTATTTTTGCGTTTCTTGTAAAAAAACTATTTGTTTAGAGCATGCAAATTTATTGTGTAACAATTGTACTTCAAACATGAAACAAAAATAAAAAACTAAAATATTCCACTTAAAATCTAGAAATATTACAATTTTGTATTCATTATTAATTAAAGAGTTGTGTTCCAACGTGTATCTATTCTGAATTTCCATCATATAGCATAATAAATTATAAATCGATATAAATATTGCGTTTAATATATGTTTTGACAATAAAAAGGTACTGGGTCTATTAGACCCCTGACAGACTAGTTGCGTAATTTTTACGGTCCAGACTAACGAAAGGTTAAGCTGTAGATCCTCTATGTTTGTGTCACTTTAAACGCGCAACACAGGCATAGGAAAGAAAATCCGTACGTCTCGTAAGAGATAAAGCACTTCAAAAAGAAGAAGCTGATAATATATATGAGTATCCGCTTGAATATTGAAGTATAAGGACTTGTCTTTGTTCATCGCTCCAAGTACATGATACCCAGTGAACTCTGATGAATTTTGAAACACGTTTTGGATATTTTTACAATAAATAATGCTCTTTTCAGAGAAATAAGGTTTCCCGGCGGAAAATGGTTTTGCTAAATTAAAACAAGAAGTTTTTTCGTTGCTCACAGCGTAACATCGAATTAAATTTTTAAATTGATGCGCACAAACACAACTAAACCAGCATTACTATGGTAATCGACAACTTTTCTATCTCATTAATTTTAGAATATCTTTTCTGAGAGAAGTTTTCTTGCTTCCTAAGTTGTATTTTTCTAGCCGTATTTATTTGAAGGCACTTGATTTGTTTTGTGCACTAATTATTGAATCTAAAAATAAACAAGTTCCTGAACGGACCTGGACAGAAATAAATCAAAGGTCAAGCTGAAGGGTAATAGAAATAGAGCATCCCAGTAATCCTTGCCCTCCGGCTAATATTTCTAGTTACCGTGATGTGCATTGCCTTGGGTACCGACATCAAGAGCGTCCCTCCGGGACAGAGAATCGATTCTTATAACGTTGACTCAATCTAGAAATCCGGCAATGAAGCCGGGCTTGTTTTGGTTTCAACAACAAGACGCACTAATATCTCCCACGGGGATTAGCTGTCGCGGAGGAGAGAACCGTACCCAACCTCGGTCAAAGCCTATTAGGAATCTCCTTTCAGAAAATAACACCAGGAAATGTACTTAACAGTATCAGAACTGTAACCCGATTTATACACCGCACAATAAGACGAGCCGCAGAAATTATACTTAAACTCAATTTTTTCTTTCACTGAACTGCTTTTGAGGTTCGTAAGTAAATTTCAGGGATAAACTGGTTTCATCTGTGTACTAAAGTTGTTAGCTGGAATACTGGAACAACGTCAACGAGCCAAAAGTAATTTTTGTTTTACGATGCTTTAACCATGAAGATGTGGTGTATCCAAGCATGTCGAATTTACTGTTTAGTGTCGTAAATTTCAGATAAAAGAAAAATGGCTATAGTTTGCTTGGTAATTTATATTTTAAACTGATTTATCAAAACGTTCGTATTTCAGATGAACATTAAAACTTAGTATTTTGTCAATACCTTTTCGGTAATGTAATTTTAAAACAAAGATTTATATAACAGCGAGTGGTACCAATATGTATCTAAATATTATTTCCGCATCCCTTCTACCATTATTAACAATGTAATTACGCCAAACCCGCCGCAAATAGCGGTCATATAAAAGTTCCCACCAGATAAAACGTATACTTGTATGTACTTACATGCAAGAAACATGGTTCCGGTGAAATCGAAATCGAAAATATAATCATTTACATATTAAGTTAGCAGATGCGCGTATTTAGAAAGTACATAACTTACATCTCGACGGAACTTATTTATTTATTAATAGATTGTAATGGTTGATTGTTGATTTAAAGAGCGAGATCTAGGACGCGGTTTTCCAAGCATCTCTAAACGCTGCAGCCTTCATAGGCTTATAATAGTTAGGGAAATATATTAGAATAATACAGGTCGTTGGATTGTCCGTGATCTGCGTTTAAAATCTAGATACATTTTAAATATTTCTCAAAATATAATACATACAAGTTTAATCTGTTTATAAATTTTAAAGTTGTGTAGTTTTCACCACAGAAATGTTTAGCACTCTGTATCTCATTGTTATAATAAGTTTTACTAAGTAGTGAGAACATGCTTCATAACAAAAATATCAACGATTACTAAGAGCTGTATAAACCACCATACAAAATACTTGTAAATCGCCCAAAAGGGGCTTATACCTACAATATTTGACGCATTCTATTGGTTACAATTCCTTTAAAATCTATATTGGCAATTTATTGCAATTTTCCGGAAATCTGTATAAATATTGTTTTTCTCACCCTGTCGGAGAAATGGTGTTGTGCCAATTTATGGCATTTCGCCGCTTAAAATGTGGGCGCCATCGCCAAAAAGTGAACAAATAGAATGAACAGATACAATATTATAGTAATATACAGGTAGTTTAATTAAATTAAAAAATGTAGAGATCGAATAGAGAAACGCGCAAATGTAAATAACACTGGGAATTTCTTAAATAATGAAAACGAGCATCAGAAGTTTGATATAATGATTTAATACAACAATATAAACGATGTTTCACTACACTGAAGAGAACACCCAGAAGATCGCAAAAAACACAAATGTACAAGGCATTCCGTAAGAAAATAATAAGAATAACGACAACGAAACATTATTTGACTAAGTAAATTTATCGCATCTCCACAGAACCTAGTTCTTATTTAAAAAAAGAACTACCAAACAAAGCGTGAAGCGTAACTCATGAGTCAACTGGCTATAGATATTAGTAATATAAATACAATTGTTTTACCCAATAGATATTAAAACTCAAAAATTGATTGTCAGTTCTAATGTCATTTCATATCAAGCCACAAAAGTAAATTACTGCACAATTAATGAAAGGGGCCTGATCACAACGTTGATTCTATATTTTGCATTATCACAACGTCAACCATGATTACATTGTCGATATCACAACGTTTAGTGATCATAATGTGGACCGCGATCTTGTATCGCTATCATCGATCAGTATTATGCATTACGCTTCATCCGCCTATTATTACCCCAAGGTGTTACCTATAGGTACTCATTTAAGTCGACCTAGAGGCCGAAATTCCCTCTGAAAAAACCACCTAGACATTATGACGGTTCCCGGGAA
>JABXWE010041975.1:0-25220 GCA_014611495.1 Limonius californicus | reverse complement strand
AAATCCTAATTGAAGTATTAGAAGCGTTACTTTCAAAACTGCCTGCGTCATGTCCCTGCTTTGAAAGTAAAATATCTTTACTTCAACTAAAGTATCCAAAAGCTCAAGTGAATTAAGAATCCATCCTAAATATGAATATTAATAAAAATACGGAGCAAAAAAGTATGCAAACAACATGTAAATATTAGAAAAAAATTCAAATCTAACCAGAAATACTTCTGTGCCGACTGGAACCATCAAGGCGCCCCAAAAAAGCAAAAATTAAATTCGGATTACCTCCCGGGAATAAAATTAAAATCCGTTTAAATTAAAACAGGAGCGACTTATTTTGCCGATCGATGTTTTTTAATTTACGTTAGTACTGCTTTTTAAGGGATTGCCTTTTTAATTTCGTTCCCCAATTGTAGTGTTTTGGAATTTATTTCCGGAGTTTGTTTTTGCGCGGCGCCGAAAACAAAACAAAGCGCGGAAGTGGACCGAGACAAAGGGGCTCTGGGCCCCCTCGCCGCCCCAGAAAGTATATTAATATGTACCACGTATATAAAGTATTTATGCAGATACCCACTCCTAAGAACTTAGAAAATTAATTAAAAGTTTTCGAAACTCAAATACCTTGGCTTTTATTGCTGCTCTCTGTGAGGCTTGCGCGGAGATTTATAACTAAAGCGAAAACTAAACGATAATAAAAAATTTATTACACAACGGCCATAATAATTAAAAACCAGCAAGTACCTGCCCGGCCAAAATTGCATGTGGGGGTAAAACGGAATGAATTATTTATAAGTAGGTAATAAAGTGGCCTTAAAATGTTGAATAAATGAACACATCTTCGGAGATTTACAGCTTTGTAAAATGTAGGGTTGCAAAAAAATTTCTTATAAATATTTTCAACAAATTAATTAGCTAAGTCCTTCGTGTGACCACAAATTACATTTAAAGACGAAAGTAACGAAATTTCGTAAATTACTTCATAAATGACAGACAAACAGGTGATTTCTATTGGATAAAAATGGGTTTTTTACTAAAACCCGGATGGTACACCTACACACTGACAAAAGGCAATGTAAAAGCTGAGAGACCAATTTATCACTGATTCTCTAAGAACAATGCCCCTACACCACAACCAGTTAATATATTAAACAAGAACATCATGTGAGTTTGTCATACACCCAGTATCTCATAGAGCAGAACAGGCTATGGATAATCAACAGATTGCCTGAGGCACCTTTCTCATCATCGAAAAGGCTTTTGATACCACCTGCTTCGACTAGATGAAGTAATGCTCTGCAGTAGTAAGGCATCTATCCGACAATTGCAAGGTGGGTAGACTATACGTTGGGCAACAGAGTGGTAATATAGTCTTTCACGGGAATGAACAAGAATGTCTCCATCGCGAAAGGCTGTCCGCAAGGTACCTTGTAGTTAATGGACTGCTACGTAAACTAGAGGAATCAGATAATGCAGGTGATATTTTCATCATAACCGTAGGCAACGTTGGGCGCGTCGTGCCTAATCTTATACAGCACGCCATACAAAAGAGAGTTCAGTTGTTAACCCAGCGAAATTCTGTGCAATAACCTTCACAAGGGGAAGAGGAAATAAAACCTGCCCGTGTAGCAAATGTTAAGTATCTGTAAGACACTCTAGTCACGCATGTTTATAAGAAACTGGAGACTGAGGCCCGCTGGCTATACACCAAAGTAGTGATACCAGCGGTCACTTACGGTTCACTAATCTGGTGTCATTAAAGCAGAACCTCTATTATAGCTTTTACAAGGACAAGAATGCTCGACAACTCAAGGGACCCTAAAATATTTGAATAATACCTGCACGTGTAGCAAATGTTAAGTGTATGTACGACACTCTGGACACCCATGTTTGAGAGAAACTGGAGACTAAGGCCTTATATGGTGCACTAGCTAAACTCCAAAGTAGTATTGCCAGTGATCACTTATGGTTTACTGATCTGGGGTGACTAAGCTAGCGAAAATTTCTGTTATAGCCTTCACAAGCAAAAAAACACTCGACGACTTGAGGGACTTTGAATTTGGGAATAAAATCTGCACGTGAGGCAAAGATTAAGTACTGGGGGACATTCAAAACACGTTTTGGGAAAAACTCAGGACTGAGGCCCGCCATAGTCCCTTGGCTATACGCCAAAGTAGTGTCACCAGTGGTCACATATGGTCACAATTTAGTGTCATTATGCTAGCAAAAACTTCTGTTATAGCCTTCACAAGGAAAAGAACACATGACGACTTCAGGGATCTTAAAATGTAGCTATAAAACCTGCACATGAGGCAAAGGTTAAGTATTGTGAGATACTCTGGATACGTTTGGAAAAAACTGAGAACTTAGGCCCGCCACGGTCCATTGGCTATACACCAAAGTAGTATTACCAGTGGTCACTTATGACTTGCGGTACTTTAAAATGTGGGAATAAAACCTGCACGTGTAGCAAAAGTTAAGTATCTGTAAGACACTCTGGACACTCATGTTCGAGACAATCTGGAGACTAAGGCCTTATATGATCTACTGGTATACACCAAAGTAGTGATACCAGTGGTTCACTAATTTGGTATCATTAAGCCAACAAATACCTCTGTTGCGGCATTTACAAGGGTAAGAACACTCGACAACTTAAGGGATCTTAAAATGTGGGAATAAAATCTGCAAGTGTAGCAAAGGTTAAGTATCTGTAAGACACTCTGGGCACTCATGTTTGAGACAATCCGGAGACTAAGACCTTATATGATCTACTGGTATACACCAAAGTAGTGATACCAGTGGTTCACTAATCTGGTGTCACCAAGCCAACAAAAACCTCTGTTGCGGCATTTACAAGGGCAAGAACACTCGACAACTTAAGGGATCTTAAAATGTGGGAATAAAACCTGCAAGTGTATCAAAGGTTAAGTATCTCTAAGACACTCTGGACGTCCATGTTCGAGACAATCTGGAGACTAAGGCCTTATATGATCTACTGGTATACACCAAAGTAGTGATACCAGTGGTTCACTAATCTGGTGTCATTAAGCCAATAAAAACCTCTGCTGCGGCATTTACAAGGGCAAGAACACTCGACAACTTAAGGGATCTTAAAATGTGGGAATAAAACCTGCAAGTGTATCAAAGGTTAAGTATCTCTAAGACACTCTGGACGTCCATGTTCGAGACAATCTGGAGACTAAGGCCTTATATGATCTACTGGTATACACCAAAGTAGTGATACCAGTGGTTCACTAATCTGGTGTCATTAAGCCAATAAAAACCTCTGCTGCGGCATTTACAAGGGCAAGAACACTCGACAACTTAAGGGATCTTAAAATGTGGGAATAAAACCTGCAAGTGTATCAAAGGTTAAGTATCTCTAAGACACTCTGGACGTCCATGTTCGAGACAATCTGGAGACTAAGGCCTTATATGATCTACTGGTATACACCAAAGTAGTGATACCAGTGGTTCACTAATCTGGTGTCATTAAGCCAATAAAAACCTCTGCTGCGGCATTTACAAGGGCAAGAACACTCGACAACTTAAGGGATCTTAAAATGTGGGAATAAAACCTGCAAGTGTATCAAAGGTTAAGTATCTCTAAGACACTCTGGACGTCCATGTTCGAGACAATCTGGAGACTAAGGCCTTATATGATCTACTGGTATACACCAAAGTAGTGATACCAGTGGTTCACTAATCTGGTGTCATTAAGCCAATAAAAACCTCTGCTGCGGCATTTACAAGGGCAAGAACACTCGACAACTTAAGGGATCTTAAAATGTGGGAATAAAACCTGCAAGTGTATCAAAGGTTAAGTATCTCTAAGACACTCTGGACGTCCATGTTCGAGACAATCTGGAGACTAAGGCCTTATATGATCTACTGGTATACACCAAAGTAGTGATACCAGTGGTTCACTATTCTGGTGTCATTAAGCCAACAAAAACCTCTGTTGCAGCATTTACAAGGCCAAAACACTCGACAACTTAGAGGACCTTCAAATGTGGTCATGAAACCTGCATATGTAGTAAATGTTAAGTATATGTACGACACTCTGGACACCCATATTTGGGAGAAACTAGGAGACTAAGCCGCACTAGCTATACACCAAACTACTATTACTAGTGGTCACCTATGGTTTACTAATCTGGGGTCACCAAGCCAGCGAAAACTTCTGTTATAGCAATCACAAGGAAAAGAACCTAGGACGACTTGAGGGATCTTAAAATGTGGCAACAGAACCTGTACATGAGGCAAAGGTTAAGTACTGTGAGACTCTCTGGACACCTTTGGAAAAAACTGAGAACTTACGCTGGCCACGGTCCATTGGCTATACACCAATGTAGTGTTTACCAGGGGTCACTTGCGACTTGCGCTACATTAAAATGTCATCATCAGGGAATAAATCCTACACTTGCAGCAAAGATTAAATGTCCGTAAGACACTCTAGACACCTATGTTTGAGTCAAACTGGAGACTAAGATCGTATATCGTCCACTGGTATACACCAAAGTAGTAATGCCAGTGGTTCACCAATCTAGTGTTATTAAGCTAAGAAACACTTCTGTTATAGCCTCTAAAAGGGAAAAAAATCGACAACTTAAGGAACCTGAAAATGGGAGAATAAAACTTGCACGTGTGGCAAATGTTAAGTACTATGAGACACTTTGGACACATTTGGGAAAAACTGATAACCGAGGCCCTCCATGGCCCACTGGCTATACATTAAAGTAGTGTTATCAGTGCTCATTTATGATTCACTAATCTGGTGTCATTAAGCCAACGAAAACCTCTGTTATAGCCGTCACTAGGAAAAAAAAACTGGACAAGTTGCGGTACATTAAAATGTGGGAATAAAACCTTCATGTGTGGCAACGGTTAAACATCTGTAAGGCACTCTGGACACCCATGTTAGGGAGAAGCTGGAGCCTAAGATCTTATATGGCCCACTGGCTATACGCCAAGCATTGTTACCAGTGACCACTTATGGTTTAATAATCTGGTGCTCTAAGCTAGCGATAACTTATACGTTATAGCCTTCGCAAGGAAAAGAACACTGGACGACTTGGGGGACCTAAAATCTGTACATGAAGCAAAAGTTAGCTACTGTGAAACACTCTGGATACGTTTGGGAAAAACTGATGACTGAGGCCCGCCATCGTCCACTGGCTATACACAAAGTATGGTGGCTTGTGGTCATTTATGTTTCACTAATTTGATGGCATAAAGTCATATTAGTAACAAACAAACTAAGCAAACTAGAGAGACTAGCCTACCGACGAACAACAGGGGCTACAACAATCAACCCCTACTGCTGGAAATTATGTTACCTCTCCATGCAGTACACTTAGTGGTGGAGTTTGAAGCACTGGCGTTGCCCTATAGGGTTAGTATAAACCAACCTGAAAGGATGTTCTGTAGAAAAAGTTATCACACATGAATCTACAAAAACTACTTCTCTGTTATCACATCGGAAGAGGGCAGGAGTGGAGCAGAACCAAGAAGTTACTACAGAACAGTCTGGTATACACATGGGTCAGAAATGGAGGATACAGTTGCCACAGGTGCCTTTGAAGTAGGCACCAGACGTGCTACTGTTTTCCAGTTAGTTATACCATAGCAACTAGTACCACTGCTTACTTTTGGAATATGATGATGAAACGTTAAGTGGATCCTCGTCAGAGGTAACAGTCAAACAGAATTCACATTTTAACACATGATCTTCTAAAATATATTCTTACTAATCCACAAATTTTACAGTTTTGAAAAAGGAACTTCGAATATTTTTCTCTGCCTACATATTTGAATTGTGAATCGTAGAATTATTATTTTTCCTCGGCACTACCGATTCTAGCATTTTTTATCGTAAAGGCGGTTTACTAAAGTTTGCTAGAACGTAGACAAGGAAGTCGAGGAAAGCAAGATGTACTCAATTCTCAATTTATTAGTATCGATCCTATTTAGAATTTTCTCTATAGCTCTTTAAGAGAAGCTATAAAATTAGTAATCCTAAATACCCAGTTTATATTTTGAAATTAATAATAAATCATATTATCTGTATCCAATTCGTTTCAAAATTCATTAGTATCAGTTTGGTAGCTGGTATATTTACTTCAAAATTACACACTGAAACATTTTCGTGATAGAAGTATGGGAAACTGGAAAGAATCTTTTAGGAACTTTGCAGAGATAACTAACATTTTTGAAGTTCTCAAATTCAAAACTTTGTAAAACTTTCATTTCATGTTAAGTGAAAGTTTATGAAGCTTATAAAAAGGAACTTGCAAGTTATGGTAACTGTGATTCTTATTAAATTTAAAAACTACAAATTAACGTAGATTCTCCGACCAAGCAGTCGAGCTTTACTATTTAGTTAGGATTCTAAACTTTCTTGCAGAGTCAGGCACTTCTACTGCTAACAATCGGCTTGAATTCACAGGCTGGTGTTTATATACAGCATGTTCTTGAAAGTTGTGGCTTATAAATAATTATCGAAAGTGGCAGTTGTCCAAACAATACAAGTAACCGCGTATGACAATTTGTAGGAAACTCCATTATCTTCACGCCATTACATCCCACTGTAAGTACCAAATTTCGTTGTAGTAGGAAAATTTCGTTAAAATTGTTCCAATAGTTTTGCACGCGTACGTACAAACCTACACTGTTTTTAGAAATCAATTTGGAGCTGGAAATCATGCATTCTAAGAAATAGAAAGTTTGGACCTTTGTATACAGTATAATCAAAAAATATTATTGATAAGAGTTTGCTAAACATCAGAAAATGCGGTGTTTAATCCAATTGCACAGTTTATAACACTTACATACTACAATTATTTAGTACTCATCAAGGTATGGTTCAGTTGCTACAATTATTATGCGCGGGTATTATAAACTTTATACAAGTTTCCTAAAATACTTTGCACCTAGTATATGTCAAGTCTAGACGATATCTTTACAAGATTTTCCAATATTTTGCTGAACAGGTAGTGTATCACTACATTGGAGTTTTTGTTCTATATTTATATAACACTTAATTGAAACAAGCATGTCTTCAAAACCGAAGGCCGAGTACGTTAAATAAATTCACTTTTCGGATACCGTACCATTCAGATAACGAACGAAGAATTCGTAAATATACGGGGATTGGCAGAGATTCGGAACAATTCAGAAGTTAGGTTGGTAGTCAATTGTAAATAGACTGATCCAAAAGTGGAGTGCTTTGAGATTATTCAGTTGGTATACCATCTTAGCTTTTTGTAGAAACAGAACCTGTTTGGTCTTCATCTATGCTATTTCTTCTCACTCTATCTAGCATCTACCATAAACAATAAGGGTGATAGATTAAAAACAGCCGGCAATGGTGAGAAGACGAAGGCGTGTGGTTTTATTAAGATATGCTGTAGAAAAGTTAAGTAATTGTAACTGAGTCCGAAACCAACGCGGAGACGATTCGACAAATTTTATTTAAAGATTTGGAAAAGTGGAAGATCCGTTCATCACAAACAGAGGACGGTTGCATAGCGCACATTCTTTGTTCTAATTTGTCACGAAAATACAAATTTTCCTAACTGCATTGTTACTGGTGATCAATAACGGGAGGTTCAGTACGCCCTTGATACGAAACTTCAGAGCATGCATTGGTTTGGAATATTTCCAAGACCAAAAAAATATCATTTGCAAAAATCCAATAAACAGGGTGAAATCCATGACGTATTTCTTGAAACACTAAATTGTAGATTCTATGTTAAAGTGCTAAAGATATTGCTGAAGCGAATTTGTCAGGTACAACTATAATTTCGAGAAATTAAGCTGACAATGTACCTGCCCATTCTGCACTGATTCTAAAGTAATTTCTTATAACACACGCCGTTGAAATCAATAATCCTTGACTTGAACCCTTTCTAAGCGAAAATGGCTTCGTGACGTAGACCGTATTAAGAGAAATGTAACTGCCAAATTGAAAGCAGTGTTTTCGGATACCTTTGCCTACTGTTTTCAAAAATTCTTAGGACGTTTTGATAAATATATTAAAGTAAATGAAAATTAGTTTGAATAAGTACCAAATATTTTTTGCGTCGTTTGAATTTCGTTTTTTTTTTGTTCATCTGACCCGACCAAAAAGACTTTCTTATCTTTCCTAAGTGAAAACTGTTCTCAAGCGCTAACGATTTCAAGAAGGTAACCGTAGAATTTAGAGCGGTTTCTTCGGATATCTTTGCCGACTGTTTTCGAAAACTCTTGACGTTTCGATAAATATATAAAAATAAATGTAAATTACTTTGAATGAAGGCCAAATATTTTTCGTGTTGTTTGAGTTGCGTTTCTTTCTATTCAACTGACCTGGCCCAACAGAATTTTTTGTCTTCCTTAAAGTGAAAACTGTTCTCAAGCGACAACGATTTCAGGACTGTAAGCGTCGAATTTAAAGCAGTTTCTTCGGATACCTTTGCCGACTGTTTTCAAACACTCTTAGAACGTTTCGATAAATATATTAATGTAAACGTAAATTAGTTTGCATAAATACCAAATATTTTTCGTGCCGTTCTGTTCTCAAACTGAAACGATTCCAGGAATGTGACAGTCGAATTTAAAGCAGTTTCTTCGGATAGCTTTGCCGACTGTTTTCGAAGTCTCTTAAGACGTTTCGATAAATATATTAAAGTAAATGTAAATTACTTTAAATAAATACCAAATATTTTTCGTGTCGTTCTGTTCACAAACTGAAACGATTCCTGGATTGTGACAGTCGAATTTAAAGCAGTTTCTTCTGATAGCTTTGCCGACTGTTTTCGAAGTCTCTTAGGACGTTTCGATAAATATATTAAAGTAAATGTAAATTACTTTGAATAAATACCAAATATTTTTCGTGTCGTTCTGTTCACAAACTGAAACGATTCCTGGATTGTGACCGTCGAATTTAAAGCAGTTTCTTCGGATAGCTTTGTCGGCTGTTTTCAAAGACTCTTAGGACGCTTCGATACATATATTAAAGTAAATGTAAATTACTTTGTATAAATATCAAATATTTTTCGTGCCGTTCTGTTCTCAAACTGAAACGATTCCAGGATTGTGACCGTTGAATTTAAAGCAGTTTCTTCGGATAGCTTTGCCGACTGTTTTCAAAAACTTTTAAGACGATTCAATCAGTGCAATAAAGTAAATTACGATCACTTTGAATACATATCAAATATTTTTCGTGTTGATGTTTCTTCTTATTGTGCTAGTCTGGACAAGAATGAAACTGCCAAATCTGCTCCATTATAGATTTAGAACTATATATTCTGTATCCTAAAGTACAAATAATAGTTACATCTGCATTACAATTGAATACTCTTAAGTAATTATGATGGAGGTTATAAGTTGTGTATCTTAAATAAAGACAAATATGATATTTTCCATAGCCTTAACGAAACCTTTTAATGTACAATTTCTGCAAGACCCTATTCTTTTATTAATAGTCTTCAATTTATTTATTCTTTTAGCCGTTCCAGGATTATCTTTAGAAATTTTCCCTTTTCAGCACTAAATCGTGGCATGTTACCATCAAGATGACTTCCCAGCATAGGTTTGGCGTAGAGGCAAATTTTTTGCGGACAGAAACAAAGCGACAAAAGCAGTTGGGGTTGGATAACAGGAAGCATTAGACCATCTCCGTCAAAGCACAACGGTCGCGGTAAAAACTATTTTATTCTGTTTTATCCGTCATTAGGGGGGTCATTAGGTACAGCAGCAAGCCCTGACCACTGAGAAATAGCGGCTGCTTTCGCGATCCGTTAGCCTTACGGGCCAGAATCGCTTCCGGATATGCTTGCGATTTTAAACAGTTTTAAATTCGTATTAATCTCGTTTTACAGACTAAAACGGACTTTATTGGTAATTACACGTCGTTTAATGTTTTCCCCGATCATAAAACTGCAAAGGCGAAGGGTTTCGTTTCTTCTTCCACTTCGTGATTAATTAGTTTGGGTTAAGATGACCCTATTAACGCGGATTTATACTTTGTAGTGTACCTTATAAAGTCTCAATAATTAAGCGCTTCAATGAAAAAATTAAGCGCTTAATTTTTTAAACAAACTGCCCGAGTCCTTCGTTCTCCGAAAATTAATTTAATGAGGCCCTAATATATTTCGGGTTAATCCGAAAATAATTCATTGGATAAAAGGGGTGTATTTAACTTTATTGGAGTTCGGCGTCGGCGATCGATAAATTCCGAAGTTTCCAAAAGTAAACTTAATTGCGGAAGTTGCTTTATTATTTATATCGAGTTTCCATTTGGATTGTCAGTAAATCTTTTCAATAATTAAATCCTCTTTTCGAAGCGGAAAAGTACACGAATTCTAAATCCCAGGACCTGCAGGTATCATTTTGTATTCATTATTCATGGGGAAGAACGCACCGTACGAATTTAGTATCGGAACCTTGAGTGTTGACTAGAGGGTGAGTATCTAGGTTAATCAAACAAGGATCGACAAGGACGTCGGTACCGAAACATTAGAATTACGAAATCCAGTTGCTTTATGTTACACTTGAAATATACGAGGTTAAGTAACGCGAAAAACGTGTGTTACGCCTTATAAGAAATCTCTAGTTACTTTAATAAATGTATTGCAAAACGTTCTAAAAGTTTTTGAAAACAGTCGGCGAAGGCATCCGAAGAATCTGCTTTCAGTTCGTAGTTACACTTTTGCTTCTCGTTGAGAAGAATGTTCATGTAGAAAGTAAATCTGATGGAGTCAGGTAAATTGGGTGGGTGATTATTCTCAAGAAAGCCATATTTCTTGAGAAATCAGTTCAGAATGGGCGGGTGCATTGTCGCGTAATGAGAACCAATTACCCTGTTCTCGAAATTACGCATGCACTCATAACATTCTCTGTATTAATCTATGCCTCATTTTCTTTTTAAGTTTCAGGCAGAAATTCTTTATGGTTAACACACTGTCTACCGAAGAAGATAACCAGTGTGATTTTCATACGGGATTTTTGCAAATGAGAGTTTTTGGGTCTTTGTCGATGCACTGCACAGAGTCTCGTGCCAGGATCGTACTGAAATACACATAACTCATCACTAGTAAGTAAATTAAAGTAAAATCTGCACACGATGCACCCCTTTTCTGTTTTGCTCATCCATAAGACTATGCGGGACGAACTTAGCGTAGATCTTTCGTCCATTTAAAATTTGTCGAATCGTGTCCGTATTGATGTTCATCTTATCTGCCATCATTCGGGAATATTTTGCCACAATCATTACCACCAAACCTGCACTTCAAGAAATTAATGGATGTCATCTAGTGTTACTATAAACTTTTCTACCTCCACCTTTGCAGCGTTTACATCATTCAAACACGTTAGTACGGCTTGAATTGTCATCACTTTATATAGTTTTCATCATTTGTTAGGTTTCTGTTGAAGTTTTCCCTTATCTACAAAATTTAATATTACTTCGTTGCTCCATAACGACTGAGAAAAATTGTATGCTAGCATACTGCGCAGAAACTAACAGCTGTTCAATCGTCGCTTGACCACTCTCTATTGATAAAATTATTATATGTTATTAAGGTTTACCGAGGGCTGTAGGTAAGCTGGGCTTTCCGGAACATAGTACCGGTAAAATATTTGGAAACGGAACCCAGTTCCGGTTTAAAATCACCAAGCAACAATTAAAAATAATAATTAATTTTTGCATACAATCTACGATAAAAAAATGATTTCTAACTGAAATCTATGCACCATGTACACCCGTCTGACAATGGATAGTAGGCGGTGGGAGGTAGAAGTACGGTCAACACTCAACTAATGTATACGTCACAAGCTGGTAGTGTTTCGTTTTTTAAGCGCTTATCCAGTAGTATTTGGGCAAGGCATTTTTACCGATTTTTTGATGTAATTTCATAAACCCAAAATTATTACTTTTGGCAACAAAATGTAATTTTATAATTGATTTAAATAAAATCTACCCATAATGATGTAGTTGTACTTGTAATTCTTGTTAGAATACATTTTATCCATATTATTTTTATTTAAAATCAGGAAATCAACTGATTTACTTTATGTGAACTGATTAATATTTGTCGACAATTGATTATTTATTTTTGAGTAGGTTCAAAACACTTTTTTATTTATAATCAGGTAAATAACTGATTTATTTTATGTAAACTGATTAATCTTTGTGGACAATTGATTATTGATGTTTTAGCACGTTAAAACCACTTTTTTTTATTTATGATCAGGTAATGAACTGATTTACTTAATGTGAACTGATTATTCTTTATCGGCAATTGATTATTGATGCTTTAGAACGTTCAAACCACTTTCTTTTACTTATAATCGGGTAATCAACCGATTTACTTTATCTGAACTGATTAATGTTTGACGACAATTAATTATTGATATTTTAACACGTTCCAACCACTTTTTTAATTTATAATGAAGTAATCAACTGATTTACTTTATGCGAACTGATTAATGTTTGTCGAAAATTGATTATTGTTGTTTTAGTACGTTCCAACTACTCTTTTTCTAAATAATCAGGTAATCAACTGATTTACTTTATGTAAGCTGATTTATATATGTCGACAATTGATTGATATTTTACCAGGTTTAAACCACTTCTTTTATGTATACTCAGGTGATTAACTAATTTACTTTATGTAAACTGATTAATATTTGTGGACAATTGATTATTGATGCTTTAGCACGTTCAAACCATTTTTTTATTTATAATCAGGTAATCAACTGATATACTTTATGTAAATTTGATAAAGAAAGAAAGAAATTGATTAAAGTTTGTCGACAATTAATAATTGATATTTTACCACGTTCAAACCACTTTTTTTATTTATAATCAGGTAATCAACTGATTTAATCTATGTAAACTGATTAATCTTTGTGCACAATTGATTATTGTTGTTTTAGCACGTTCAAACCACTTGTTTCTATTTATGATCAGGTAATGATCTGATTTACTTAATGTGAACTGATTATTCTTTATCGGCAATTGATTATTGATGCTTTAGAACGTTCAAACCACTTTCTTTTACTTATAATCGGGTAATCAACTGATTTACTTTATCTGAACTGATTAATGTTTGACGACACTTAATTATTGATATTTTAGCACGTCACCACATTTTTAATTTATAATCAAGTAATCAACTGATTTACTTTATGCGAACTGATTAATGTTTGTCGACAATTGATTATTGATGTTTTAGTACGTTCAACCACTTTTTTATTTATAATCAGGTAATCAACTGATTTGTTTTATGTAAACTAATTAATGTATGTCGACAATTGATTATTGATATTTTACCATATTCGAATCACTTTTTTTATTTATAATCAGGTAATCAACTGATTTACTTTATGTAAACTGATTAATGTTTGTCGACAAATTGACTATTAATATTTTAGCACGTTCAAACCACTTTTTTTATTTATAATCAGGTAATCAACTGATTTACTTTATGCAAACTGATTAATGTTTATCGACAATTGATTTTTCATGTTTTAGAACGTTCAAACCACCTTTCTTTTATTATCATCAGGTAATCAACTGATTTACTTTATGTGAACTGATTAATGTGTGTCGACAATTAATTATTGATGTTTTAGCACGTTCCAACCACTTGATTTTATTTATAATCAGGCAATCAACTGATTTACTTTATGTGAACTGATTAATGTTTATCGACAATTGATTATTATGTTCTAACACGTTCAAATCACTTCTGATTCTAAATCCGTAATATGTCTTTAATAAGAATTTTTAATATATCTGTCATAAGAAATGTAAATTACATTAATATCTAACACGATTTATCGGTTTTAATCGATCAGCCAATTTTCATCAATATTCAAATAACTCTATTAAAGTTACATAGCTCGACCCCAAAACCGTATAATCCCCCCTTCGTAACGAATTTTCTCAGGAAAAGGGAAAAACAAACAGACATTAAATTTTCATAACTAGATTATATATGAAGTTGTCCGCCTACAGCGGTTCCATTATTCATCTCCGAATTTCAATTTTCCAATAAGAATGGGTCGCATTAAATATTCACAATCGGATTTATTTACTTACCCATTTACACTGACCACTTAATTCGGCCCTTTATCGCCCTAATCGGAGATTAAACGCCTATAACTCATTTTACAACGCCTGTCTGCGCAAACTTTGCGGTGTTTTAATTAATTAGGTCCAGACACGGAATGATCGATACCGGGAAGTATGTGAACCTGTCGCGGTATCTGGATGATGTATACATGCGAGGGATCGTCCCTTCGGTTCCGGAACATGTTTGAACAATGCCCCGGGCAGCTAATCCGCGTCTCGGCTGGACTCTTCCGAATGTTCCTCTTAATCGGAAAGCCGTGCTCTGGCAGCGCACTCAGATTTTTGATAAGCAAAAGCGGTTCGGAAATTTAAGCTTTTTGGAAAGTTTAGATTCGCGAAAAGTTTATTGATGCGAATATAGAGAGGAGTCGGATTTATGGGAAGGCAGTTCGAAAGTTATTTGGAGGCTGATGTAAGTTTAATGACACTGGTGCAAACTGAACAAGAAACTTGTATTTTGCTTACTGTGGTTATTTATAGAGAAGAATAAATGGATTCAGTTTAAACTTTTCCTTGAAAGGCTTCATTTTAAATTCAGCTAAGCAGCAGAGCAAACATTTTAGCACGATAATTCACAAACATTGGCTTCTTAAATTAAAGGTAAATTCAGTCTCGGGTAACACTTGCAACCTGTTGATTGCTGATACGGCCTAAAAAGCTGCAATGTGCTCTTCGTGGGACACTAACGTAACCTCATAATTATATATAAAGATATATACAACAAACACAAGCTCCCTAATTTGGTTTCAAAACTAGTTATCTTTCGTACAATCGCATTTGTGTATGTATGTGCGCGATTGTCAACGTTGCATATAATCAGAGATTTTAAATGTTTTGTTAGTATGTGCACCTTCTCCGAGAATATTTATGATCACCATAACTGGTAGTGAGAATATTGAAGTCCTAGGTTCGCTATTTTACAAGGTCTGTAAGGAAGTACTCCTTGTGTATGAAAGTAAAACAGATTACGGTGTTGCAACAGAACGTAACTGAACTTCGTTCCTAGCTGATGAAAATGAAAATAGGAATCAGCTTTAGAAGTTGCTTTTGATGATGCTAAAAGGTGTGCGACTTCTTTCATAGAAAAATGTTGTAAACTCTCTTCCAGTTAATGATTGTAATTCGTCTTGGTCTAGACCAAATTCCTGCAGATAGAAGTTGCAGAAATTCGCTTGCAATTAGTAACTGGAATGCAAACACGCAAAGTTGTTGCTGATGAAACGAGCGGAAACCAGTTTGTAGCTGGTGATTGTAATACAGACTCTTGGACCAAACCCTGTAACTTATAAGCAGTAATAGGAGACCCCAATGCTAGCATAGAGTATTCATGTAATAAAACGCATAATCACTTACTCGCAACGATAACACACAAAATCGTTTCGGGCTAGATGATTTGGAAGTCCTCGACTGATTCATCTTCTTATAAGTGAAAGCATCGTAATGGTAGGGCACGTTTCCTGGACCGACCGAATTATTATAGGTCAAGTATCAGAGTCAACTACTAATTATTTATACTAATACAATTTGTCGACCGTAAAAGCCTCTGATCGGAGAAAATAGCACACCTTATTCCAGTTATCGGTAGCATATAACCTCTGAACTTGTCTGAACAGCTTCCTATAGCAGAAAGCAGGAAACCCTGCCTCTAGTTAGCACAAACTTTCGACGGGTTCATCTCTTAAAGTAGCATAGCCTATTCCTAATTATCTGTGGTAGAACAAACAACAGACTCGGATCCGTTCGAACGACTAGTTAGAAGAAGTAGCAAAATCTATTCCCAGATTTTGATGGTGAAACTAACCCTACAGCGTCGTTAAAATTAGTAGAATGATCCAGTTATTTGCGATAACACAAACCATTTAGAAACGAACAACCTTATCGTAAGAAAACGTGCCGTCTTGCAGTTTATGGTAATACAATACCAAAGGCACTTGCATTTCCTAAAAAAATAATGTTTCCCAGTCTAGTTAACTCTCGACTAGTCGAATTTCTCCTGAACCAATCTAAATTCGTATGGGAGAAAATAACAGAGTCTACTTGTTCTCCTCTATAGTAGCAGAGTTTTTTTCTGGTTATTTATGGTAACTGCAGACCTATCAAGTCTTTTGTACATAAATGAATGTAATTATTGTTGCTGAGACAAACTCTTGCATCAGATTGACTTCTAATAGCACATAAAAAATATAAAAGAGCGTACACTTTGTTATCTATGGTATCACATACTCTGAACCAAATGAATGTCTTATATCATAAAGTAAGATAGCTTTCCCGTAGGTGTCGAGGGTAATTTTAAACTATCTTAGCTGTTTACACATACAGAAGTGAATGTGAATAAAGCTATTCCCAGTCGATGATGCAGCAACAAACACCTGAACCGGTCCAACTACATATACGAGAAACTAGCAGACTATCTTGTCTATGGTAACACAAAGTATAGACTGATCGAACACAATCTATAGAAGAAAGTAGCAGAGTGTACTATCAGTTATCTAAGCTAATGAAAGTTCTTATAAAAGAAAGGAACAGAGTATATTAACACTTGTCTGTGGTAACACAAAATCAGAAGATATTTAACATTTCATGGGAACAAATAATAGAATCAACACACAATTATCTGTGGTAAAAAATGCTCTGGACTAGTTGAGCTTCTTATTGAGAAAGCAACAGGGCACTTATACCCTTATATTAACAAAAATTTTAAACTTCTTACGAAAAATTAGCAATCTCGTCCTTTATGGTAGTTGTCCTGAAAACTTGGTCCGGTTCAGTTTCATACACCTTGATGAAACTAGAATAATGCATTTCCAGTTGTTAATACTAAGCCGAACTCAGGTATAACTTTTTTTTATAAAAAATAACACAGTAGTATTCTCCATATCTGTGGCAACACAAACTCTGAATTAATCAATTTCTTATAAGAGCAAATAGCAAAATATACTCCTAATTATCTATTGAAACACAAATTTCGAACATATGTAGCTTCAACGCCCAATTATCTGTTGTAACATAAACTCTGGACCGGTCAAACTTCTTATAAACAAAATAAGTTGAATAATCTCGTAATTACGTATGACAACACAAACTCCGAACATTTCTTATAAGATAAAGTAGTTGGTTGTACACCGAATTATCTGTTGTAATACAAACTCTGTACAGGTCGAAATTCTCTTAAAGAAAATTACCTGAGTATTCTCCTAAATATCGATGGTAACGCAAACTCTAATGACAAACAACTCCTTACCTCGTATATAAGTAATCATACTTATCTAATCGTCAACAATATGTCTTCTATAATGGTCATAAATCTACATGTTTTATAGCTAAATCAGGTGTTCCGCAAGGGTCGAATTTAGGACCTCTATTGTTTCTATTGTTTATTAATGATATATGCGTAGACCTCAACTGTGAAGTTCTCATGTTCGCTGATGACCTGAAATTATTTACTTCTGTCGACACTACTCACGACTGTCTTAAGTTACAGATGAACATTAATAAGATTGTGAGTTGGTGTAACTTGAATAATCTGCATCTTAACATAAATAAATGTAATGTAATGACGTTCACCAGGAAGCTTGTTCCCATTATATTCCCCTATTCAATTGATGATGAATCAGTAACCCGTCGTAGCATGGTGAAAGACTTGGGCATTTATTTTGATAGCGAGCTCTCTTTCTCTCACCATATGGCACAAACTGTATCATCCTCTAATAAAACATTAGGCTTTGTCTTGAGAAACTGCAAAGGTTTCAACAACTTACTTGTTTTAAAAACTCTTTATTTTACGCTTGTTCGCTCCAAATTAGAGTACGGTGCACTTGTGTGGCAGCCGTTCTACGGAAGTCATAAACTGTTAATTGAAGGAGTTCAAAGAAGGTTTCTGAAATTTTTGTGGTTTAAGAAACATCATGTCTATCCTGAGAGAGGATTTGCTTATGAAACGTTGTTGGTTGCTTTTGATACTACCTCCCTTGAATTTAGAAGGGTGAATAATGGAATAATTTTTTTGTTTAAGTTGGTGCATTACCAAATTGACTGTGAATATCTGCTCAGTAAACTCAATATACATGTTCCTGGAGCATCAACCAGAAATCACAAAACCTTCTACATTCAAAGAACTAGAACAAATGTAATGCTTAAATCGCCAATTGTGATTATGTGTAGTAACTACAACAAAATTAGTGATGCATGTGACATCTTCTCATGCACCTATAAGCTCTTTTTAAACATTGTGAAAACAGCTATTGAGCCCTTGATGTAAAAATAACAGATTGTTCATTTAACCTCTCAATTGGTCGTTTGGCACAATTACCTTATAGTTAACCTAATAGTTGTGCTGTACATTATGTAATATTTATGGGTTCTAGATACAATTTATGTTAGTCTTTTATGCATGTTATGCAAATCTTTGCTGTTTAGCCGTTATTTTGTAAATTGTCCTGTAATTGGGAAACTGTTGGGCAATCAATCAATCAATTATAAATAAATAAATAAGAAAGTAGTAGAGCATACATATAATTATCTAGGATGGCACAAACTCTGAACATATATATTTTCGTATACGATAAAATCGTAGCGGATCCCAGTATCTGTTCTACTACAAGATCTGGACCAGTTGAACTTTTATAAAATAAATTAGTTTAGTATTCCGCCAATTATATACGGTAAAGGGTTATACTCCTAATTATCTAAGACAACAAAAATTCCGAACATAGCTTCAATACCCAATTATATGTTGTAATATAAACTCTGGACCGGTCGAACTTTTTATATATAGAATAAGTTGAATAATCTCCCAGTTATCTATGGTAATACAAATTATAAGCATACCCAACTCTTTATAAAATAAAGTAGCAGAGGATACCTATAATTATCTATGGTGACAGAAACTCCAAACATATCGAGATTCTTATACCATAATATCGTGGATTGTATACCTAATTATCTGTTGCAACACAAACTCTGTAGTGGTTAAATCTATTTAAAAAATAAATTAGCGGAGTATTCTCTCAGTTATCTATGGTAACATAATCTCTAATGATGTACCATTATGTCTAAAAGCAAGTAGCAGAATATACTCCTAATTATCTATGGTAACAAAAAATCTGAACATATCCGGCTCTCATACGATAAAGGATTAGGGTCTACTTTCAATCATCTATTGTAACACAAACTCTGTAGTGGTTAAATCTATTTAAAAAATAAAATAGCGGAGTATTCTCTCAGTTATCTATGGTAACACAATCTCTAATGATGTACCATTATGTCTAAAAGCAAGTAGCAGAATATACTCCTAATTATCTATGGTAACATAAACTCTGAACATATACGGCTCTCATACGATAAAGGATTACTTTCAATTATCTATTGTAACACAAACTCTGTAGTGGCGGAAGTTCTTTTAAAAATAATTAGCGGAGTATTCTTCCTGTTATCTACGGTAACACAAACTCTAATGAATACAATTATGTCTAAAAGAATGTAGCAGAATATGCTCCTAATTATCTATGGTTTTACAAACTCTGAACATATCTGTTTTCCTATACGATAAAAATCGTAGCGGACCCAATTATATATTTTAACACAAACTCTGGATCAGTCGAACTTTTTATAAAATAAATTAGTTTAGTATTCTGCCCGTTATCTATGGTAATGCAAACTCTAATCCTATCCAACTCCTTACAACAGAAAAGTATAACCCTTATTATCTATAAGAACATAAATTCTGAACATATGCAGCTTCTCATATGCTAAATAAGAAGGGTCTACTTTCAATTATCTGTTGTAACACAAACTCTGTAGTGGCCGAAGTTCTTTTAAAAACAATTAGCGAAGTATTCTCCCAGTTATCTACAGTAACACAAACTCTAATGATATACAATTATGTCTAAAAGAAAGTAGCAGAATATACTCCTAATTATCTACGGTAACACGAACTCTGATATACGATGAAATCGTAGCGGACTCAATTACCTCCTCTAACACAAACTCTGGACCAGTCCAACTTTCTATATAATAAATTACTTTGGTATTCTGCCAGTTATTTATGGTAACACATACTCTAATCCTATCCAACTCCTTATAAATGAGAAGTGTACTACTAATTATCTATGGTAGCATAAATTCCAAACAAATCCAGCTCCTTTAATTTTAATACCAGCCTGTTTATACTATATTCTAAGAGATTCTAGAAACGTTGAAGTGATTTTAAAGTGTTCAAACATTACTAACCTTATAAAGCTCTGAAACCAGAAATTGTAGATAGCATTACAGCAACATACCTGCAACAAAAATAAATCTTAATTGTCAGAAATACGAGTGCTTAAAAGTTGAGCTGAATAAACTATTCTTTTAGGAAACCATTAAAAGTAAATTAAAGACTACATCAGATGTGCTACACAATATATGGTGTAATAAAAACGAAACTTTAACAGCTCTGTTCTTGCTCCCCTGATAATAGTCTCACGTTCAAAGTAATTCTGTTGTACTATTATTTTTTGTTTCTCTCTTTTTATAAGTAAAGTTGTTCTATTGTGCTACTCCGACTCAAACTGTCCCACTATTTTAAACTACTGGAAATAATAAATCTTTAACAGCTCGGTTTTTATTACTTTCATGTTAATGTCACTTCTCAGATAACGTTGCGCAATAAAGAACTTTGATTTTATTTTTAATATTAAAAGTTTTTAAAATAATATACTCGACAAAGTTTTCTAACAAGCTTGTATATTTGTTAAGGCAATGCAAGTAACTACAGACACTTTATTATAGAATACAAAATCTTTGTTAATAATAAATAATTTACCAAGCTCCAAAACTACAATCTTCAAGTTTATTTCTTAAGGTCTGTCGCACCTGTAGTAGTCAATGTTTTAATTGCTTGACAAATCTAGATAAATTCCGAACAAATTCAATGGAGATGTTTAATAAATACGGGCTAAATTAAGGTGTTCAGCTATCACTAAGTTGAAGTTTTTGTTTCGTATCCAAGGGCCCAACAGCTTTCTTCATTTAAATCATGTTTTCAAGATAGACCATACACAGAAGAAATTCTTAAGGTTTCACGGGAAGTTGGAATGTTAGGTTACAGGTGGGCAATATTAGACTGAATCTGGTGACTTAATTTTTTGTGAAGTTTATTGAGGTTATAATGAATTATAATTTGTATTGATTACGCAATGGAAATATATTTCAAAAATACGAAGAAACCCCTATCATTTACAGCGGTATGGTATACAGCTATTATTCTACACAATACGCTATTTAAATGTTAACTACGTTTAGCTTTTAAAATATGAAGGAAAACTCCAACCTCCTGATAATAATAATAAAGTAAACCACTCTAAAGCTAATATAAACTGTCTTAACGCGACTTTAGGTAAAGTATAGCAACCTAGCCTAACTTAAGCCTGGTTTTGCCTTAGCTTACCTGAATTAACATGAACATTACCTTATGTATCGTAATGATGATAATGATAATGATAATGATAATATGATTTAGTAAGCACTATTATGTTAGATAAAACTACAGCTAGGTTAGATAAAGTAAGTCAAGGTACGGTTAATGTTAACCGCCTTTATGCGACAGAAGTCTAACAACCTACCTCAACTTAGGCCTTGTTTTGCCTTAGGTAACCTGAGTTAATCCAAACATGACCTAATGCACAGTAGCCTAATATGATTTAGTCTAATAGTATGCACTATCTTTTTTAGATAAAAGTAAAGCTTGGTCAGATAAAGTAAGCCAAGATAACCGTAATATCAACTGTTTTAATAAGACTTTAACAAAAGTCTAACAACCTAGTCTAAGTTTTATTATAATTAACATAAACGGTACCTTATGAACCCTAACATGATATGATTCAGTATGCACTAATATTTTAGATAAAACTACAGCTAGGTTAGATAAAGTAAGTCAAGGTACGGCTAATATTAACCGTCTTTATCCCACATTAACAAAAGTCTAACAACCTAGCCTAACTTAAGCCTTGTTTTGCCTTAGCTAGCCTAAATTAACATACATATTACCTTATGCAATCTAACCTAATACTCCTATGATTTAGTGTAATAGTATGCACTATTGTGTAAGATAGAAGTAAAGCTTGGTTATATAAAATAAATCACGGTATCGTTAATATCAACTGTCTTAACAAAGCTCTAACCAAAGTCTAACAACCTAGCCTAATTTAAGCCTTGCCGTACCTTAGTTAATCTGTATTAACATAAACATTTCCTTATCTACCCTAACATAATATGATTTAGTATGCACTATTATTTTAGATAAAACTGCAGCTAGGTTAGATAAAATAGCTCAAGGTACGGCTAATGTTAACCGTCTTTATGCGGCATTAACAAAAGTCTAACAACTTAGCCTGACTTAAGCCTTGGTTTGCCTTAGCTAACCTGTATTAGCATACACATTACCTTATGCAGTATAACCTAATATGATTTAGTCTAATAGTATGCACTGTTGTGTTAGATAAAAGTATAGCTCGATTAGATAAAGTAAGTCAAGGTAACGTTAATATCAACTGTCTTGATAAGGCTTTAACAAAAGTCTAACAACCTAGCCGAAGTTAAGCCTTGCTGTGCTTTAGCTAATCCGCATTAACATAAACATAACCTAATGTGTCTAGTATGCACTATTATGTTAGATAAAGCTATAGTTAGGTTAGATAAAGTAAGTTAAGGTACCTACGGCTAATATTAACCGTCTCTATGCGACATTAACAAAAGTCTAACAACTTAGCCTAACTTGAACCTTGTTTTGCCTTAGCTAACCTGAATTAGCAAACACATTACCTTATGCAATATAACCTAATATGATTTAGTCTAATCGTATGCACTATTGCGTTAGACAAAGGTAAAGCTTGGTTAGATAAGCTAAGCCAAGGTAACGTTAATATCAATTGTCTTAATAAAGCTCTAACAAAAGTCTAACAACCTAGCCTAAGTTAAGCCTTGCCGTACCTTAGCTAATCTGTATTAACATAAACATTTCCTTATCTACCCTACCATAATATGATTTAGTATGCACTATTATTTTAGATAAAACTGCAGCTAGGTTAGATAAAGTAACTCAAGGTACGGCTAATGTTAACCGTCTTTATGCGACATTAACAAAAGTCTAACAACTTAGCCTAACTTAAGCCTTGTTTTGCCTTAGATAGCCTGAATTAGCATACACAGTACCTTATGCAATCTAACCTAATATGATTTAGTCTAATAGTATGCACTGTTGTGTTAGATCAAAGTATAGCTCGATTAGATAAAGTAAGTCAGGTAACGTTAATATCAACTGTCTTGATGAGGCTTTAACAAAAGTCTAACAACTTAGCCTGACTTAAGCCTTGTTTTGCCTTAGATAACCTGAATTAGCATACACATTACCTTATGAAATATAACCTAATATGATTTAGTCTAATAGTATGCATTGTTGTGTTAGATAAAAGTATAGCTCGATTAGATAAAGTAAGTCAAGGTAACGTTAATATCAACTATCTTGATAAGGCTTTAACAAAAGTCTAACAACCTAGCCGAAGTTAAGCCTTGCTGTGCCTTAGCTAATACGAATTAACATAAACATGACCTAATGTGCCTAGTATGCATTATTATGTTAGATAAAGCTATAGCTAGGTTAGATAAAGTAACTTAAGGTACCTACTGCTAATATTAACCGTCTTTATGCGACATTAACAAAAGTCTAACAACCTAGCCTAACCTAAGCTTTGTCTTAGCTAACCTGAATTAACAGACACATTAGCTTATTCAAACTAACCTAATATGATTTAGTCTAATCGTATGCACTATTACGTTAGACAAAGGTAAAGTTTGGTTAGATAAACTAAGCCAAGGTAACGTTAACATCAACTGTCTTATTAAAGCTCTAACAAAAGTCTAAAAACCTATCCTAAGTTACGCCTTGTCGTGTCTTAGCTAATCTGAATTAACATAAACATTACCTGATGTACCCTAATATAATATAATTTAGTACACACTATTATTTTAGATAAAACTACAGCTAGGTTAGATAAAGTAAGTCAAGGTACGGCTAATATTAACCGTTTTATGCGACATTAACAAAAGTCTAACGACATAGCCTAACTTAAGCCTTGTCTTGCCTTAGCTAACCTGAATTAACATAAATGGTTGTATGTATACACTATTATCTCAGATAAACCTATACCTAGGTTGGAATTAAGGTAACTCAAGTTGTGGATAATGTCAACTATCTGAATGCATCTTTAACAAGTCTAACAAGCTAGCATAACTTAAGCCTTGTCTTCCCTTAGCTAACCTAAATTACCATAACTATCACCTTCTGTACCCTAACCTAGCTTAATTACTTTATCAATATGCGCTATTTTGAAGTTACAACTGGGTAAAACAAGACAGGGTAAGGTTAATATCGAATATCTAAATATGACTTTAACTTAATTTAATTTAACCTAAGTTAAATCTTACTTACCTAACCTGAAATAACTTGAATATCTGATCTAAACCAACGTAATTGTACCATAACATTGCCGACCAGTTCAGGGAACGAGAAGGTTTAGAGAAAGTGTGGGGATGTTTACATAAACATTCGTAACTTACTTTAACGCTACCTGTCTCAATCTTTTGCGGTCGTTCCTTACACACAAGTATTCAAGCAACATGCTCAATGCGGTCACCCCACTCGGTATTCGAACACCCGAGCCGATCGACTACATTTCGCTCTGGCTTCGAGTTGTAACGCGTTTCCGCGTTACTCCACTGAGGCCCCTACCTGTCTCAATCTAACTTGTCCTTATTTAAGCCGTACTTAACTCAACCTGAACAACACTAAACGCAACGTACTGCAATGTTTTAGATATGTAGCAGAAAGTTCAACATGGAGATAGTCAGAAACTTTTAAGGCAGAGTGTACACTGTACAGCTTTATTTATTAAACATCGTGTAAGAATTTGCCCGGAAAATAACCGTCTACTAGACTTTTACACTTATAGGAAAATTGTTACCTTTTAGTATGTTAACTTAAACATTCAACTATAGTAATTGAACTGTCCTTTGATACTAATTAAATAATTGTAGAGAATATTATACATACTATAACTTAAGTAAACCCTCACAG
>JABXWE010041965.1:0-18487 GCA_014611495.1 Limonius californicus | reverse complement strand
CTTTCCTTTCTGGAATTGTTAATGTAGTAATTATTATCAGTAAGCGTTACTTAACCATCCCATAATGAACAGGAAACCATCATTCAAAAAATTATTAGTTATTCGTTTTATTAAAAAAAAACTGCTGTCAAATAGTTTGTTTATTCAGTAATAGAACATTGATAATAATTATGCCTATTCAAAGGTTTTTTATTTTATATTAGAAGACAGATAATATTTCAACTTCACAAAACACACACGAAGTTGGTTAATCTTATAACACCCACTCAATTTTTCCAAATCTTATCAAATTGCATGATATAGAAACTAGAGAAGACAGACATCATTTCGAATTGAAGAAGTAAAAATGGCATATTTGAATATTCGATACGGTAATGCCTGTACATTTTATAGTTGAGAAAAGATTTACAATCACTTAATTTAATTAAATTACTTATTCACACAAAAATCTTTTATAAATTAAAAGGATACACCAACGTATTTCATAGAAAACCATACTTCAACAACAGATACTAATGCTATTGCAGGTTGTTACGTATTCATGCAATATACGTAAATCAACTACTAAAGATATAAGAGACCCTTCTTTGGCATTCTCCTCTTCGACTTCCTTTTAAGGAACACGGGAAATATTGCTTGAACGTCGTCTATCTGCAAATTAAAAGTTCTTCACGCACAAACTTGAGATTACGCGAACTAGTTTCGTATTTTACGACCTAGCACCTTAATTAAATTCATAATATAGCAAAAAGGCGTAAAAGAAGGAAAAGGAATGAACTGAGACTCTTTGTAAGCGGAAGCATTATTTCCCCGGGGAAGTCGAGAAATTGACATGGAAAGTTGTTTAAAGCTCATGAATAATGTCAATGAAGAGAAAAATACGAGCTTCAATGAAGTGAGGCTTGCAAAGTTTTGTAATTTGAGTCAGTTATTCATGTGTTGTTCGACATTAGATTCGGTCTAGTATGTCTAATAAAATTAAGTTGCGCTATTTTTATTCTTCCATGCACCTTATATAAATAAATTAGCCGAAGTAAGCAGAATTATCAAACAATAGCTAGCGTAGGAGCACTGCATTCACTACGTACTTATCGAATATTCAATAACGAATTGAATTATAAATAAACAATTACAATGGCGTCTACGAATGAATAGTTTCGAAGTAAATTATGTTAGCCTCCAGAATCACCACAGCCGAGGCAGTTGGCTATATAAGAAATAGAAAATCCTGCTACATAAAACTAGTTTTTTATACCTATATATTGCGTTGAGACTTCATAAGCTAAACATATTTTAGGATTAACGCTCAGGGATTAAACTCAAAAGGGATACCGAATTAGAGAAGACGCTTAATTTAGATATCAGATGGGCTACAAAACGAACGATAAAAGTTTGTTGCATAAGCGCAAAATGGAGGACATCGACTGTATAAATAAATTAAAGGGTGCTGATTTTCACGTATTTAATTTTACGACTGTTGTCACAAATAACAAGAATAAATCTTACAACAGCTACAAAAGCACAACAAAGGAGGACAAATTTATGGGGCAGTCCTTGCTTAACTTATCTCTTTAATAAATCCAGTTTAGGTTTATGAGACTTGACACTTTGTAATAATTGATGGAAGGAAGGGAACTACCCTTATGGGTTTATCCAAGTTAAGACAGATTGATGACAAACTTTCAAAAATATTTCACTGCGCGTCCAAAATTTTTTCTCACAGTGATTGCCCTTACCAGCCTTTGCACTTCGTAACTACACATATCGTGTTTAAAACTTGTTTACGTTGAGGTTGGGTTAAACCGTATCAACATATGCTTGTAATAATGGTGAAAGAAACAAGAAAGTTAATTTTCATATTCTCTAACGTTTTGTTGTTATTACTTTCAGAAGGAGAACATTTGTCTATATTATCTATATAGTCATAACGTAATCGTGTATTATTTAGTTAGTAAATTATTAAGAATAGCTATATCTTTCAGCATTTATTGCATTTATATTTAAAGTACCTACTAATATTGAGCTATTTTTATTTTTGTATCCCGCAGTAAATGTCGGTAACAGAGCAGCAATCCCATCTTAACCGATTAGTAACAGAAACCGTGAAAAAACAGAACGAAAATAGTTTTGTGTTTTAATACAGTTTGTGGATAGGGTTCTACGTTAAATCAGTCATCGTTTATTTTTTAACATTTCTCTTGGGACCGACGGTCAAAATTACCTATGTTATATTGTCTGGATAGGACTACACAACAGGAAAGGCAATGGACTGTCTTCTAAACAAGGTATTTTTGATGTTTTTCTTGACTCCCCTGAAGTACACGTTAGTAGAAACATTGCTATGTTATTTTTAGACATTTTTGTCTAGGCTTCCATTCCATGCTTTCATTTAAAAGGTCGGTGTTTTGAACGTTAACTAGTAATATTTTAAAAGATTTAATTTCCAATTAATAATTTAGTTTCTTGGTCGAAACTTATTAGCCGTGGCAACAATAGCAATACTATAATAGACAACGACATAATCGCAAAAACCCAGCAAATAATCGTGATACAGTAGGTACTTACTCAAGTCAGAATAAAAAATTACAATAGCTATTACATTTCATTTTATGTTATTACATTGTTGTGGTAGAAAAGTAACTGCTACGCTCATGAGTTGCTATGCTTCTCAGTAGTGGTAGTTTTGTATTTTATTATACTTGTTGAATATATAACAGTGTAGTGATTTAAAAATTATCAGTTTTGAACGGAAGTAAAATTTTGTATACTGTCCTCACAGTTTTTTTAAAGCAATAGAGTTATTATGTCAAATTGTTGATCATTAAGATTTATACTTGTAGCTCAATGGTCAGCATTTCAGTTAGTTGCAATTTAAGGTTGTCAATGTTTTCACGGCTGGAAATTAAATTAATGACCAAAAATATTGTTTGCGTTGTATTGTACAGGAACGTAGACATAAGAGACAATAATCCTTATCTGAAATTTCTAATAGTAAATACATGAATAACATACTGGAAGAAAAATCAGCGTGATTATAAAATAATACAGAGCTTTACTTGCTGAAACAGCTAAGTAAACAAAATATATTTATTTTAGGGTTCAAGACATAATTTTTGTTAACTAATTATATCTAGGGCAAAAGTAATTGTCGTCACATTTACCCTCTGGTGTTATCTGTAATAGATGTTCTTGTGTATCTATAATATTAACATTTAAGAAGCTAGGCACAAGTGGACGCATTTATCTTCATCGAGCTAGATTTCACACCAGCAAATTTTATTACAAGCAAATTTGCAAAAGAATAACTTAGAATATTAATAGACGCCCTTAGAAGAACGTTAAGTTCTACAAGAGCCGCCCTATATTAATAGATAATTCGTTTTGACATACGAATCCGCACTAATATTCTGGCGGGTTTGGTTCTGATGGTTGCTTTTTCTTAGTACTGTTTAAGGAATCCGCTCTTGAACACCCTATTTCCAACCTTCTTTTACTAAAGCTTAGGACGATTCTATTCTATATATTCTAGGACTATGCGTCGTATTGAAATCGTTTTACTTGGAAAAAAGCTCCTCTTTGCCTTTGGAAAGATTTCTGTAAGCTCGATTCTAATTTTCTTTTGACTTGGATGAGTTTTTTTTCGTTTAGGAATAGAAATGACTTCATAAAAGAGATATCGGCATCTTTCGAGTCTTCAGCGGTTTCCTCTTCATTCGTAGCCTGGTCGAGAATGATATTGTTTTTTTATCTTCTTTTTCTCCAGGAAGAATATTTCTTTTACGAAAGATCTTTGCCGATCAGAAATATTTCATTTATGAAACCAACTAGTTTCTGTAAGACAAATTTCTCCAGTCGACTGCCCATTTTCTTTATAGATTATAGTTAGCGTGCTTGCAGCAGAGGCTGAGTCTTGGAATAAGTTAAGACACATTAAGTGCTTGTAGCTCGGAAACCTTTTACATTTGGTTGGAATGTGCACCTTAGACAACACTGCAAAAGCCAAAGCCTTGTTTGGTGATGGTACGATCATTAGAACTATTCCAACATTAAATGAATTGATAATGTTAATACGTTTCAAATATCCAGCCTTATTGAGTGCTTCTCATTTTCTTCTGTTGTGCGTTCCATCATATTCGTTTCTTTATCTTACCCAAAATAAAGATAATTGATTGTGTCTTTCTATTAGAGAAATAGTAATTTAGCTACATTGTGATAACTTCGTCGCTGCCTGTTATATTAGATAAATAAGATTAATTATAGCGTCTTGGTATTGGCCTGCTTTTAAGAGACTTGAAAAAATCTTGACTCTGAGGTTGTATGGATTATGTTCCTAAAGGATGGTAGGTTGCAATAAGGTAAAATATTTCACTAAATTAAATCTACGAAAAGGTTAATTTTAGCTTATCTTGACACTGATTTCGTTCCTCTTTCACTTTATTGCAATCTTAGATATGTTGTCTACTAAATAAAAAACACATAGGTTGCCATGACTTTAATAGAAAACGTTTTACATAGCCAATTGTAAGCCATTTGAGTAGCCCCTTACCAAAGGGTTCCAATACGTCTTTGATATAAGTCATTTATATATTAAAAAATAAAACATAAAACTGAGCGGTCAAGGCACATGTAACCAACTTCACAGCATAAAGTGCATTAATGTGGTCCAGGAATGTTATATAGGGGTGTAAGAGATTGAAATGATTCGAATGTAAATAGCCTAAGTACAGCCCATAGACTATTTTCAGCAATACGTTGTATAGGGACTGGTAGACTATAAAAATATTATCGCAAATAGGAGACAATATCAACAAATATCTGTTGGTTTTGAGATGTATAAGCTGTTCTGTTTGTTTCCTACCATTTACAAAGGTTTAGCAAATACATGTTTATTATACATTTGAGAGCACCTACTACATAGAACAGCAATTTCGAAAAGATATTGTCATCAAATGATATTAATGATGACAATTTTTAAAAATATACGTACATCCGTTGCCTGTTATACATCCTATTCAGATAAAACTAAATTATTTACTGTACACGTGTTAAATACAGGGTTTGTGTTTGCGTGCGCTTTAATTTTAATGCGAACATTATCTTCTTTTTTACTCCCTAAAATGAATATAGTTATGCAAAATCTAATTGTAAATACAAATGTAAATTTCTTTTGTTGCAAATTCCATGGTAAGCGAACAGTAAAGTTGCCCGTGAAGATGTTCTATTTGTTTTATTTCAACGAAAACTATTATCGCACGGAATATTTTTGAAGAAGATTAGGTACATAGCATTTTGAATAAAATAACTTACTCGAGAACTTCTGTTGAAAAACTCTGGAAAATGTTGTGTGAAATTCCCACATAATCGGGACAAACCATTTTCTACAGTTAACTCTGTTGCTGGTGTGCAGACTTCATCTTCCTCTTATCCATTAAATATTTTTATTGTTTATTATCATATCTAAAACACAACCACGCGCTACTGTTTCAAGCTAGTATAAGTTATATAAAATGCAAATTTACCTTTTCAAATGGCACTTTAGCTTTAAACTGTGTAACATTTCTGTATAGTAACTATTGGTCCTTTTCAAAGTTATAAACAACAAGGGTGTAACAACCTTGATGGCCATGGGGACGATTGGTCTCAGGATATGAAAGTATTACAACTTGATACATAAAATGAAAAAATTTTAAAAAGGACATGCTAAAAACTGCAAAATCTAACGCAGTACAAAAAGTGCAGTCTGTTGATTTGCAAAATTTTTTAAATGGGACAGTATTGTTGTAGTCTAGAGAACGCGGATATAAGGCAATCGTGGGGCGACTATATCTCTCTCAAATCTTAATATTTTGTCAATTGCAGTACATTGATTATTGATAACGTTTTTGAACGCACGACTTAACTGAGTGCAGTTTTACAAAAAAAAAAACTAATAATTTAGAATTTGGTTAGTTTGACTTTAAATCGTGTAACCAAAATAGGAAGTGTTCGTAAATTTCTGGACAGAAGGTAAAAAGTTGAAGAAGGGCCACTGCCAGAGCTAGTGAGATAGAAGAGTTTCTAAAATGTTACACTGGCGCGTCGCCATTTTGAAACAACCACTGAAATGTGTTAAATCATATACTTCAAAGCCTATAACACTATAATAGGTCAAATAGATAAGCGTGTTATTCATCCTAGCTAGCAGATGTAATGCCGAAGGTGCACTTTTTTAACGGACCAGTAATTATTGAATGTGGAACACTAGGTGATATTCCAAAATAATATGAACCACAATTTCCAACTTCATAAATCATATTATAGAGGTTTTGAGGCATCCGTCCACCTGCTCTCCACCGTTTCCTCACCACCGTATCCTCGCTACTGTTTCTATATATATAATAATAATAATATTGATAGTCAAAGCAGGTTGCCTGTTGTATTTAAATTTCAATACTCTAATATTCATCGTATAGGTCTTAGTTTTTACGTTAAAGAGTTTAGCATATAATTATTCGATTTGTCTGAGCATTACAATTCAAAAATTGCGAATCAGTTTTTTTAAAGAATGACTACAAAAAAAAAACTCTCAAAATTCGGACTTGTTTAGGTTCTTGGTATACAAGCAAATATTTCTTTAAAATCCCAAATATGTTTTGTACGCAAGTAAATATTCTTCCTGTAGCTAAGTTATTTGAATATAAAGTAAGGTGTTTAATTATAAATCAAAGAAAGTGACGAAAAGGCAGAGGGTGCTATGAATCACTGGACACGGCTCGGCTGCCAATAAGGACCAAGACGACGAAAGGAAACAAAGTTAAACATCGCTACATATAATATCCATGAATACTGACGACAAACTAACAGAACTAGAAAACGAGCTAGAAAAAATAAAGTAGGATTAGCAGAAGATAGAAGAAAATTAGAAACATGCCTGAAGCTATTATCTGGAAACACTGTACTGGAAAGGAAACGAAGATGATAGCCGCAGAAATGTTGGTTTTAATATAAACAAAAAAAAATGGTTTCACATCAAGTCAAACTGTATAAAGGTATATCAAGTCGAGTAGCTTATATTATATGAGAAGTATCAAAAAACTATTCAATAAAGATGCTAAGTATAGGTATACTCCGACGATAGCATATGCAGAAGAAGGAGAAAATTTTTACGAAGCGATAGAACAAGTTCTACAAGAAAGGCATACAAAAATGACTGTTATGGAAGGCTTTAATGCTAAACTGGGAATCTAACAAGAAAGTCAAGAAAATAAGACAGTTTCGCATATGGACAAAGAAATGAAAGGAGACAGATATTTATGGATTTTTCAGAAGAAGAAAAACTATATGCCAGCGTTTACCAAACTTCTAGGTTTTGCGGCCTCCTTTTTAAATATGAATGGTCCAGAAATTGTGACAGAATGAATAAAGCCATGATGCATGTTCAGTGAGGTTAGTTTAATATCAAGCGCAGCAGCGAATAGATTCGTAATAGTTCATTTGTGTTCTGTTGCACCTGAGTGACTTAAAGTTTTCCAAATATTTCTCAAGTACTATGGAAAAATGTTTAATCGCGTCTAAACGTAATTTTGAGTGTGCTAGTACATCTGCGTATGCAGATAATGAAGCTGACAACACTTCCAAACCAAAAACTAGCAAATATTATTACGAGTATTTCAATTTTGGTTTTATAAATACAGCCGTTAATGGTGAAGACGACCACAGTGCGTAATATGTGCTAATATTTTGACTGCTGAGCAGTGCTGACAGTATGAAACCAAATTAACTAAAGAGGTATTTGTAAACAAAGCATAAAGATCATGAAAATACATTTCTTTGTGAAGAAATTGAAAGAGCAGTATTGTCGTTGCACCAAGAAGGTCTGCTTGCATCCTATGCAGCTGCACATCGCATAGCCATGTGCAAGAAACCTCATACAGTTGCGGAAAATCTTATTCTTCCTGCTACCGTTTGCTATGGTCACAACAATGATGATAGTTATGCTGAAGAGGTTCAGAAAATACCAGTTCAAATAATAACAATAGTCGGCACATTAATCATATATCAGAGGATTTGCAGGAGCAGCTTCTCCCACAACTTACAAACAAATTATTTGCTATTCAGCTAGACAAGGTAATGGATATTATCAAAGATGCACATTTGATAGCCTGCGTTCGTTACTGCAATAATGCATCTATAAGCAAGAATTCAATTTTCTGCAAAGAAATTCAGAAGAGAACTATAGATGCGGATTTATTTCAAATACAACTGTTAATTATATAGTAAACCGTGGCCTAGAGTGGAAAACTGTATTGTTGTTTGTACTGATAGGGCACCGGCGATGTCAGGAAAATATGATTGTCTATAAACATTTATACGCAACAAGAATCCAAATGCAACTTGGTACCGTTGCATGATACACAGGGAATCACTCGCTTCAAAGGAAACCAGCCCAGGACTTCATTTGGTATTATCCTACGTAATTTCTGTTGTAAATTATATACAAATAGGCGCTTTAACATCACTATTTTCTTCGATGTGCGATCACCATTTAGCACTTTTGTTTGCGAACCTCGGTGGTAATCACGTGGAAAAGTTATACAACAGGTCCTTGAGGTTAGGCGTAAAGCTTAAAGCGTATCAAATCGACAAGCCGCTATGATTAAAAATCAGTTAATAGAATATTTGTATAGGAAGTACTTACAAAGTATACTAGAAAAACTAAATCTATAGGTACATGAATTTATAGGTACATCACCAAACCAGTTCTAAATTTAGTATTAAATGTTCAAAAAGTTTACAAATCATTTACTGTTTATATCTGCTATTGATTGATTATCCTACTTAAGTGTAATTTACCAATTTGAATATTTTTGAAAAAATCACTTAAAATGATAGTAATATATATATATATATATATATATATATAAGATTTTCTAGTCATATATTAGTTTGTTATATTATCTGAATCTCTGATTAAAATATGCTTGTGTTGCGTGCTTGCCTACTAAAATGTTATTAAGGGATTTACTCAAGAAAATTTCCTACATTAAACAAAATCTTATACTGCACGCCTATGGTTTGTAAACACTTAGTATATTTTAAAATAGCCCCGCAGTCACAAAACCGCTCCATGTGCCAGATAAACCACAAAATTCTGTAGCAATGTGTTTAAAACTTTAAGATATACTAAGCAGCCTGTCAAATCCTTGTTTTTTCCTATACTTTAAAAAGAGCAGCCTGTATAAAATAGGTAGCCAAAACAGTTTCATTTTACTGATTGAAATGGATTTAGTGAAGCAGAAGCTGCTTTGTGTCTTACATATCTATCTGAGCGGGTTAAAATAAAATTTTATTTGCGGTTTAACTTAACTGACGCAAACAGCCTAAAAAATACATTCTTAGTAGATTTTGTGTCAAGTTTCAAATCTCATCTACTCAAGAACTATTGCAACAAATGACGAACTGCACACTTGAAGGAAGGTATATTAAATTTATGTCCAATGAAAAACCGATTCATTTCATGTTGACAACTTTAAACCCCATTAAATATACCATAAAGTTACTTTATTTTGCTTTAACGTTAGCGATGTTAGTTTTATCGTGTATCTCCAGTAGGCTGTTAGAGGTTGTAAACCACCAAACACTAACTTTGTCATAAAGACACCTCTAATGAGGCAGTGTGTGTGTAATTTCAGGCAACTTTTGTAATGATAAGATATTCATGAATGATTATTTTGAAAAGAAACTGGTTTTTGCATTTACCTTAATTACTTAGCTTTGTAACTTCAAAAAAACATTCTCATGATGTGCATTTATAACTTAAGTTTGTTAATAATGATGTAACATATCCATTAGTCGGATATTATTTTTTAAATAAGTCAGCATTACAATGAAGGAAAAAATAATATTGTATGTTATAGCAAGGTTAACTACTAATCGTTAAGAGTGTGATAATTAGAATTTGCCATATTTGTTGTGTCTAAAGAAAACCTACCATCTCATAAAGTCAAGTATTTAACTTATTTACCTATAACAAATGCAAATAAAAAACGGGCACATGTTTAATTTAATTAGCTGAAAAATTATAAAAGTACACCTAATCAAAGCTTTTGAATGTTGTGAGATTATTATGTTTGTGTAAACATTTTATTGACTACTGACCTGTTTTGAAAACAATTTATGGTATAATTGTTGTAAAAACGTAATATTTTAATATACTTATGAGAAAATTTCCTTGTACTCCAAAACAATATATTCGAATAAAGAGCACCGATTTAATTCCCAGGTACAGGATCTACCAAGATTGTCGTTGTAGCGAGGCAACCAGTATTACAGGATGAATGATTTGTAAATTTGCTTGCATAAACAAAATTCTATAATTGACTTATGATTTCTCAAAAGTTGAAAGGTTTTTAAGAAATATCTAGATGACGCGTACGTAATACCGCCTGGAGAAGAAAAAGTGCTAGGTATTAACATTCCGTTTAGATCGGATTAGAAAATTATAGCTTGTGATGCAATTGTCGCAATTTTGGACAAAGTTCGACAAATTATTTCCAGGGTATCTAAATTAGGGACCTCGGTGGGGCAGTGCGACTACGCGTCTCAGTCGGGGTCACAGTGAAATGCGATCGAATCGGCTGCGTGGTCTAACCCCGGCTGAGGCAACCGTATTTCACTTAGTTTAGTTTAGGCTGCATATTGCATGAATGTAAGGGACGCCCGCACCCTCCTGAAGTAATACGAAAGCGGTTCCGAGGGGGGTAGGGACAGTAGTATGAACAAATAGAAAAAGAAAAGAAAGGCTATCTAAATTAAAGTAAACATTTGTGAATTAAAGTCGCTATATATAGAATAACTATAGAATATTTTAAAATGATATCATCTAAGAGTTGGTCAAAATAATATCATAAAATCCGACAAATATTAAGTTTCTCAGAAAATGCGCTAAAAAACGTGTTTCTTGTCTATGAAACGACAACTTTCTGTTAATACAGTTAAATTGTAAATACTATTTCGTTAGTATCTTTGTAAAATTAACGCATAAAATATGAAAAGATGAGAAAATTACTTTATGTGTCGCCTAACCGGCGTGTGTCCGTTAACTTTCTTCTATTAAAAGTATAATTGACGATGGGGGAGTACGTATATAATAAACGATACTAAGTGGACCTACATTAACTGTGGGCTACTCTTCTTATAAATAATATAGAACTTACATAGACAAGTGAAAGGGAGAATGTAGAGATGAAAACATTTGTCAAGAAATGCAATACAGTTCCACCGCTTTATAAATATCTAAACAGTCTTCCGTGTTAGACAAGTTTGAATATTTTAGTTGCTTGAGACCTTTGTGTATTTTCGTAAAATTAAACTTCTGCTTTGAGAAATCTCAAAGCTATGACATTTATAGATATATTTAAACCCCTTCCAATGATTTGCTTTATCGGTCTTGTTCTCTATGATTATTATCAATTACTTTATAAATATAGATAAATATTTCAACACAAGTTTTATTAATCTTACGCCTGATTTAACTGTCCCTTAGTAACCACAAGTACATTGTTTTAACTATAAAGATTTTATATTTAAACTAATATGCAGGATGACTGTGAATCATTAGTATTCAATTTAATGGTGGTTAAGCCTGATTTAACTGTCCCTTAACGTATGGGACAAGTTTTGAGAAAAAAGTTTGCCTTGAAATTTCTACTCGATTTTGATATCTGATCTAGTTACCATGAAACCGGTAAACAAGTCATGTTCTGTTTTTATTGGTAAACGTCATATTTATTCAATAAGTTCAGAATGTCGTACTAACTTGAAATTCGCAGAAGTATCTATCGCTTTGTTGGACAGTTGCCCAAACGTGAAATTGTTAACTTGTTCAGAGATCAACATGTTAGCCAGGCAACGATTTAGAGGAGAATAAGAGAATGCGAAGAGGGTATACCTTGAACTACATAATTTGCCGCAAATTGGAAGTCCTCATGTTTTAGCACAAAACAGGATTAATAGACTGGTACAATCCGCTCAAGACGCTCAAGTCGAAAGCTGGGTCGCCGTTTTGGGGCCTCATACAAGACCTTCCAGAGAATTTTGTCTAGAAATCGTTTACATGATCGAAAAAGAAGGAAGTGCCCCAAATACACCCAGGCACAGCTCGATGGAACACCTATATGTTGCAGAATTTTAACACGAAGGCATTTTGTGAGGAACCATGTGATTATACTGGATAATGAGAAATATTTCACTCTATCACGTTCTGAAATGAAAGGTAACGATGAATTTTACACCTCTGATATTGAAAACTGCCCAAACGAAATAAAATTCAAAAGAAAAGCGAAATATGCTGACAAAGTTTTAGTTTGGTGCACGATTTCTGAAGCTGCGATTTCAACACCCTATGTTGACCGAGTTCGGGAAGAAGCTGTGGATTCTGGGCTTTATACCTAAAGATGTTTACCGAAAATGCTTAATTTTATTAATATCCATCATCAGAACGACGATATAATATTTTGGCCTGATTTCGCTTCGTGGCATTATGCCAGGAGGACTCGGGAATGGTTGGAGCAGAATAACGTCAATTATGTACCCAGAGAAGATAACCCCCCAAATGTCTTTCAAGCTCGGCCAATAGAAGAATTTTGGTCATTATTGTGTCGAAAGGTTTATGAAAACGGTTGGGAGGCCCAAAGTGAACAACAATTGCAGGCAAGAATTTTTAGAAAAATTCAGGAAGTGGACCCGAACATCGTCCAAAGGAAGATGAGCCACATTGCATGCTATTGAGCACCATGGTCCGCTATCAGTTTTGTAGATTAGTTTTCATGTTGTCAGAAGATGTAAAATTAACCATTAATATTTAAGTTTGAATAAAATGTCAATATTTTGCTGATTAATCCTGTTGATGTTTTTCTCAAAACTTATGTCCCATACGTTAGTAACCGCAAGTGCAATAAAACTATAAAGATTTTTGATGTTCAATTGCTGTGCCCAAAACATCCAATATTTGAATTTCATTCACTTTTTCTTTTATTCAGTTATCCCATTTTTAAAGCTGTCAAAATCTATAAAGGTTCTGTTAAACTTAAAAGGTTATTAATAAATAAAAAAAATAGATAAACCAACAGTTGTGGGTGACAGTAATCGAGTTCACACAGTAGTATAATATTTTAAGTTAAGCGGATATTAGACTCAAGGACTATAAAGAACGTATACTTGCGGTTCCAAAAACCTCGTATTAACGGAGTTGCACATTTTTCGAATAAATTCCAATAAGATTTGTATAAGGCTTTGCTGATTAAGATGATATATCAGAACTGTTGTTCAAGATGTTCAATTGAATCTACCTACCTTTCAATTAATTTTCTCTAGTCGGGATAGAGCAGTGGTGAATCATAATTGTAAGCATAAATATCAAAGTCTGTTCCGAAATGAGTTCTACAAGATCGTAGGTAATCGTAATTATTAAAGTAATAAAAACTCATAATTTGGTCTATAGTATTATTTGTATAAGCACCTAATTAAATGCTTATTTTCCTCCAATGGTTGCTCATAAATACAATTATATTTAATTATTTCAAATAATTACTCGCTAAATCATACACAATCCCTCAGTCTGAATTAATATAAATATTGCCCAGTTCATTTCATCAATGGAGTAAATGCAAGTATCATATTTATAGGCACGTGGATGGAATAAACACAATTAAACGATATAATAAAGGTTTATTTATTGAAACGTTAATTAAGTCTATTATTATACCTTAATTGCAATAAAATTAAACCGATTAGAACTATACTGTGTTTATGATTGAATATAAATTATGTTTGTTTGAAACATTTATAATCATTTAATGATTATACTGCCCTTCATAATTATTTAATTCTATTTCCACTTGCAGATTTTTGTAACTGCAAGCAAAGAAATACATAATTCTAGTTGCGCTCAGTAATCTCCTACATTGTGTATAGAATTTCCTGGTCGTATAAACACGTTCTAAAACAGCAACGTGTAATAGGAATTATAAATAGTGTTGGGTACTATAAAATGTAGTTAAGATTTTAAAGAACAAATGCTGGCATCAAACCGTAAGCTAACATAGCAAGGATCAAAAGCTACTTTAGCGGAGAGTACAGCGGCCCCCTTTCACGTTCCAGACATAACTCGAATACTTTCGTATTCCTGCTCACTTTTCCTCCACATCACCAGCTCTACCCTCTTATTATCTTCCGCGAATAGCTGCGTTTGTTAAAATGCTGTTTCTAACAAAGGAGCTGTGTGGAAAACTTTGAATTAGAAATAAACCGTCTAGTTGCTTGCCAACGCTTAAGCAGAAAAAACTCTATAGCGCGTATAGATGGGCGACTACGTCGTAAAACCTAGTTGAGAAAGCACAAAAAGAAAACTCCATGTTATAGGTTAGGAATATAACGGAACACAACTCTGCGGGATTTATTCTAGAATAGATACGTTTTAAAAATATATTCATAAGGAATAGTTCTAATGTATGGTCTATGCCGTGCGTAGAATTTTGACATTATCTTTCTATGTCAAGAAGGTCAATCGGTCGATATAAAGATATTTTTTTAAATAATAAGATAAAACAAATCTGCAGTAAGAGCAATGCTGGTTTGAGACTAATTAATAAATCTAATTATAGTTAATTATTACAATTTACTCAAATTATGCTAGTTACAATCCAACCGCAAAGTTTTTTTTCTTAAAAGAATCAAATAAATAAAACAAAATTTCCGAGAAGTTGCGGGTTGTTTAATGCGGTCACTAGGCATAATATCAAATTACTGCTGTTCCGAATCTTTGCATTTGGAGAAGTATACAAAAAAGTTAGCATTAGCTAATTACCACTCCAGATACTGCAGGAGATGATTTTAGACAGAGTAAACTACTCGGAGGTTAAAAAGGGTACTGTTATTCCACGTCCTCTCTATAAATGTCTTCCAAGCTCACGTATCTCAAAGTCACACTTCACATCGTCAGGGAATAGCAGGGCACTTTATGACGTCACGCAAGGGGTTGATTGCTTTCCTGAGGAGGACGACTCAGGATACGATTCCGGAGAGCTTCCTAGTCATTATTTGCCAAGTCTCATCAGCGCAAACGTTGTCCTTATCGCGACCCTTCGGTCATTAGAAGAGTTCGTGCTTGAACTATTACGAGGCATCTCAGTTTTGATGCCGGCATTAATTGCCCTTTCCTTCTTCAACCCACTCGCTAAGCATATCTCTGCTTTTAGTTGCAGCCGTAATTCTCTTTACGTGAATTAAATACACGAGGAGAGCTTATATTTTACCTTCTACGATTATGATGTTATCATATAGATGACTGTATCCAATTGGGACCTATTTTGAAATCTCTATTGAAAGGACAAGCGCTTCTAATTAAATCTTTCTAATTAGATATCCTACGGAAAGAATGTATTTAATCCTACTCGAATATTAGCTTAATTTGTTGTTGGTTTCCAGGTAACTCTTTTAGAAAGACAACATTACGCTTTGTCCTTCGGTTTGCAGCACAATATAATTTGTATGTATATATTAGTTTTTTTTAATAAAGATGTTTTAAATATCACATAGGCAAATTCTATTGTGATCACCAACTCAATGGTAAGCAATGTATAATTGGCTAAGCCAACATTCAAGTTATAGAAAAGAACAATATGCGAATGTAATGCGACTGGAAATTGGAATAATGTGTTATACTACTTACAAGAGCTTAAGGGGTCATTTGAAAGCACGTAAAGTTATTTTGTATACAGTTACAATTGCTTCAATTTATTATTTTTTAATTTGCAGCTGCTACTTTGTTTCTCCCTGGTCAATGCTCTTCTGATATCGAAAAATGCTTTGCAACAACGTACAGCCAATTCTAATTTTATGGATTTCGAAGTTGGAAAGTTTATCTGTAATCTTGTTTGAAAACTTGTTCAATTTATCTGACTCGTTTTATAGGTTTTCGTTGAATTTGTGTTTTCAATCTCTAAATATAATCGCTGTTCGTGCACGCAGCAGACCGAGCCGCATTTTCATTTAATTTTATTTTCTGCTAGTTTACGAGAAACAATTTTACATTTCATATTTGGGAGCGACTGCTCGGGTTGAAAACGGTGCTGTTTGTCGTAGAAGGGGTTTGTTTTTCTAGTTATTTAACTTCACTACATAGATATATCTGGCCCAATTTATCTTCTTAGACAGAAAAGGGCAAGGGTGAAAGGTTTTATATCCCGATCCTCTATTCCCTTCTGACCTTTTCGGTTGAGTTTCCGCCCAACAACTTATCTTCATTATTTTCTGTTTGGCCTATCGTAGTCCTATCGGAGATGCATTTTTTACTATGTTATTTAAAAGCTGTCTTGTATGGTTGCTTCATTGAAACAAATCAGATAATGTAGCACAAAATTGCTTAATCTTTTTATTTAAATGTCACAAACACCAAACAGTATCATGAAACGATTAAATATAGATTAGTGTCTAAAGCATCCTACTAATTTTATTATAGGAAATAGATAGCAAACACCAATAAAATGTTAAGTAAATTTTGAGATAAGTAACTGCAACATTAAAGTTTTTGAAAGTTGAAAACTTCCTACTACATTTTAACTCAATAATAATACTTCTGATTTTGGTAGATAAAATAGAACTTTAGTTTCTTATTAAATTGTCTCATTAAATATAGAGTAATTGAAATATCTAACTCCATTTAACATTTAGACTATTCTTCTAATATGTAACAAATGTATAGTACGAATTAAGACATTTATTCGCTCAAGATTAAATGATTCAATCAAGTTCGTAAATACACCGTTTTTATTTTACGACCATAATTACTTGAAAAACAGTGGTACAGCGCAAGTACGCAATTTTACTGCTGGTGTTCTAAATGCGTTAATAACTCCAGTTTTATTGCTCTTGTTAAATGTGTACCACTCTCGAATTTGATCATTGTTTTTAAACCAATGGCTGTTATTCCAACTTACCCTGTACGCTTTACGCGAAGCAGCATTCTTCTAACAAAATAATTAGTGTCTGAATAATACTATAATAGTTTTATATTAGGTTCGTCGTAAATTCTCCATTTATCAAAATATTTGTTACGGTACGTGGCGGTTATTTCGCTTCAACCTACATTAGATGTGCATTCCCATGTTGCAACTTAAAATACTGAAACATTTTGGACTATTTAACAATTTCTGTAGGTTTACCTGCAGTTAGTGAAATATATTTTCTAATCCATCCTGCAAAGGCTAATGTATATTTATTCCCATTCCAAACTTGTATTAAATAAATTATAAAATTAGCATAAAAGTTTGGATAATTAATTCAACTTCATTAAATATTATGTCCTACAACTTAGCAGGCTATCCCAGCAGGTATGGGATACACAACTATGGATCATATTTAATGGTACTTATAAGAGGTCATTAATCGCGAACACGCTTAGAATTTATTCTTTTTAATCTCTGAAAAGTCAATTATAAACTTCTATAAGCTCGAAAAATGTATGCTAAATTATTTGTCTGCAATCTGCTTTGCGCAGGATGTAATTTATCAAGATAAATAGGCTGACAGTTAACATAATCTTAATCAAAAAAACTTGTTTTCCTTAATCGGTTTTCTGGTTTACATGTAGGAGTATTTGATTTTATTCCGCACCTGCTTGTTTTAGAAACTTGATACGAATTACAAAATTACTGATAAACTGCGAGTAAAATCTATTAATCAATAGGCGTATTTTATTCTTCTTGTCAATTTTTATATTTACTTATATGTAGTTTATGTTTGGGATATTTAGGTATTGTCTACATTCACCTACTTCAAGCACTGTACGGATGTCCTTATTTATACAAACTGTATTAGTAATACTTTAGCAAAATAGTTGTATAATTACCTAAACATTGCATTGGTAGAAAATAAACCAATTCCTAACAACGGTTCGATTAATTAGAGTTTAGTAGTTTATATTTACAATTTAATAATAAACCACAATTTTTTAACTATACTTAGTTGCCACAAGCATGTATAGTAGCAGATATATCTCCAACATATATGTTGTAGGGAAAATCATTTAAAATTATTTTCTATTCTTTCTATTTTCTTTTAAACTCAATTTAGTTGCCACAAACATCCATAGTAGCAGATATATCTCTCACATACCTATATTTTCTAGAGAAAGATACATAAAATGATTTTCTATTTCCTTATATGGAAAAATGAATGGGGAAAATGTAAATAGGGATGTCTAGCAGCATGGAAGATATTTCTCATCATAATCAATTTCCGAGAATAACAAAAATTACAAAACATACCAAAAAATCAGAACATTTTAAATCGGTTGGAAATGTTTATCACAAACAATAAAAACACAAGATTAAAAACATTGTATTAGATATATGACAATAATAAACGTTTTAATATGTCCATAAAACCTTCTGCATTGTTTTAAACAGTTCATCTATAACTATGAAAATATTTGAGTTAAAAACATTAA
>JABXWE010041948.1:0-14649 GCA_014611495.1 Limonius californicus | reverse complement strand
AATATTGAATTATGCTTATGTTCACTTTATTTGTGGGTTTTGTCAATGTAATGCCTTTAGTGGCAGTTCGAGAGACGAGAATACATGAGGCGGCATCCAAATAGGAGACAGCAAAATTTTAAATAAACCCGTCCATGTCATGTGTTCTTGGCATAAACGGCTATTTAACTCGAAAATTAAGTGTTGTACGAAAAATTTCGAAGACATCTTTTATCTTCAAAATTGAATGTAGATTCCAATCATCATAAAATTATCTGCAGAAAGCTGTGGCGTAACATAGTTTTGGCAAAAAAATTGACTGCCCCCCCTTGCGACGACGGCTCTGGTGGCAGTTCAAAGACAAGATTTCGTAATACAATAGAGGCTTATAACGCTTGACCGCCCCTAAAATTTAAAATCGTTAACTTTCATAGTTTCCGAATTATACAAAAAATCATTTGTTTTTCGCAAAACTTTAACCCTCTGTATCTTTGTTGGTAGTCACCTAAGGAAGTAAGGTCTTATGGACTTTTCTACTTATTTAGAGCTCCTCTATCAGCCCCTAAAGTTTGAAAGGTAAACTTTGGACCACCCTGTACATAACAAAAAAATATGAAGAACTACATAAGAACAGCTTTCATTTATTTACAAATTAATTTTTACAAAATTTACACAGTAGATAACTAAAAACTATAAATTAAGTTGATGTTGAATCGTAGTTGCTTACTTTTAATATCGTCATTTATCGAAAAATTATTATTTATTCACACATCAAATATTTGTAACGTATACGGTTCGACCAATATTTCTCTTCAATAAAATAACTACAAGAGGAATAACAATTTATTTTATGTAATGTTGCAATGACTCGACATTGTATCAATTTTAGGATTTTCATTCTTTTGTAACTGAGTAAATAAACAAGGTATTTAAAAAAGTCTGGTAATTTACCCATGTACAGTACTTATAAAACCAAAGAAGAAAGTTAATCAACATGTGCCCGCAAACAAACTGTTTCAGAGATAGGGGCGAGTTTTAATCAATAAATTGCCTTATTGTGAAAAAACGAACAGTAAAAACACTACCAGTAGGTAAATTTATACAACATTTAACCAAATACAGAGGTCCAGCGCGATAAAATCCAGAGTCCTGCAATTTGACTCCATCCATTTGTCGTTATAGGATATACATAGGTATTCTCCGACATTGATCGAACTATGTAGAGCAGGGATGAGCAACACGCGGCCCGCGGGCCGCATGCGGCCCGGCTCACTTTTTCGTGCGGCCCGTCAAAGCTTTACTTTTTAGCTTTTTAAATATATATTACTATGTTTTAAATTTACTTAAATTAGAAAAAAAGGCCATTAAATTACAAAAAATATATGGATATATTTTAAAGCAGTTCCGATTTCATAAAAATTGTACTTTTGAAGAAGCCATTCAAATCGTACCTACGTACACAATCCGCTGGTTGCAAACCTTGAACGCGTTGCACGTGGTAAGGGTGTAGTCCCTGATCCCGCAAAATCCGCCAAACAGTAGAATGGGAAACGCCAGTTTATAACGCAAGTCTTCTAATGCTAACACTAGGACTTTCCTCCACTAATTCCAAGACATGCTGTTCTACATTAACAACCCTTTCTGCTCTTGGACAACAGCGATGATGGTTTTGTGGTTGATACGTGCCATAATCCCGTAAATATTGGACTGTTCTAGTAAATGTACGGCTGTTTGGAATGCGGCGCTGAGGATATCGCTCTAAGTACATTTGCCTTGCCCTTAGACCGTTTTCTTGAGCTTTCCCGTAAATAAGAACAACATTAGTAAATTCAATGTTCGTAAAATTTTCCATTTTGGTAGAAACACTGCTTTCCAGCTTCAACAACAGACTGAATAGAAATCACTGACATACCTAATAGTATTGGTTTGTGGCAAGTGATAAGAAAGTTTTTTGCACATCTATCCTAATCTCCTTTGCATAACATGTCTTTGAACTCCAATTTTTGTTATTATCCTATGGTATTCAAACAATTTTGGGTCAATTTTCAATTATTATTTTCTCATATCTTAAGGGTCCCACTGACAAAGAAATGTTTTTTCTAGTTTGTATATATTGTAATCTACCATCGGATTTAACATTTGTGCCTATTTCTGATACACCCTGTATAGACCAATTGGTTGCAAAAAAGCAATGCCAAACTTCTCATTAAAATTTGTTTAAGATTTTTTCCCGTAATAATTACTTTTTGGTATTTTTTATACTATTTTATGTTTCATTTGTGTTTTTTTTAATAGTTGTTATTTTGTTCATTTTGTTAATAACGAGATAATTTGTGTTTATCATCTAGTGTTCACATTTTAATGCGGTTCTTATATGCGGCCCGCACAACATTTTTAAATTTGTAGTTGGCCCGTTGTAAAAAAAGGTTGCTCATCCCTGGTCTATACGAACTAGGAAGCTAGAAAGAGAGCAATGTGAATATACAAGTGTTGTGGTGGGTCGTACTGCGAAGTGCCACCCGTCAAATAAGACGACACCCTACTATATATCTGGAGAATAGGTGGTATTTCCAGTCAGCAGGGATGTATTTAAGGGGAATGGTTAATGGGTCCCGGACCCCCTTATGAATCCCGATATCACGTCTAAAATTCATATTCAGTTGATTTATTCAACGTTTTAGAACAAATAACTTACAGAAGTCGTTTAAAGTAAATTAAACTAGTCAAAAATGAATAGGTATATTGAGCATATATGTTGGTATTTGGCGGATAATGGTCGTCTATTATTGATAATTAGAGCAAGCGGCAATGTTTGATGTTAAAAAACGGAAAACAATCGAATCCAGTTATAATTGTGTAACCGTATCAGTGTCAAGTCGAGTTTGTGTGTTTGATTGTACCGCGTGGCCATAAATATCTGTTATCACGTTACCTTTGGAATCAACATCGCTTATTAAAAGTGATGAATCCAACTAAACTAAACTAACATTCCTATCTATCAAAATTATGACAGATTACAATAAGTAATGGAGTTAGAACAGGATATTTTTCGAGTCGTATTTTAGAAATGGTGTCAATAACGATAATGAGTGGGTATATTCCATGGAAGCATGTGTTGAAGAATTTAGAGCCCAGTTTTCCTACCACCATGATGACCACGTTCTGCGACAGAAAATTAATAGGACTGTTGCACGTTTTCGACAATCCGGTAGCGTTACAAAAAGAAAAGGTTCAGGTAGGCCCCAAATTAACCAAGAAATTGTGGATGACATTCAGGAAAGAATTACTGAAAACCCCCGCATTTCCTAGTACCCAGAACTACTTGCCAGAAGATATTAAAATTTAAATTAAAATTATATCCGTATAAAATTTCTGTATTTCAGCAATTACATGTTCAGGATTTTGCAACACGTCTAAATTATTGTCAATGGTTCCAGCAAACATTTAATGATCAGTTACTGGATAGAACCTTTTTCAGCGACGAAGCCTGGTGTACCTTATCTGGATATGTAAATTCTCAGATTTTCGCTTTTGGAGTGCCGAGAACCCGCACCAGTATGTGGAAACACTGCTTCATCCTGAAAAACTTGGTATTTGGCTAGCTGTATCCAGAAGACGACTGATTAGGCCTATATTTTTTAATAACACAATTAATGGACGACGCTACCGGGAAGAAATTTTAGCAAATGTCTTTGACGAACTTGATGACGATGAAAAAAATTACGGCTATTTCCAACACGATGGCGCAACGGCGCATACAACCAGAGAAAACTTGGAGTTTATAAGGCAAACGTTTGGCAATAGAATTATTAGTAGATTCACAGATCATCCTTTCCCAGCACGTTCACCTGATCTTACGCACAATGCAGAGAAACCATTTAACAACAGAACAACGAAATTTAGCTGTTGCCGTTGCAGAGCGTAATTTCACCTGCCTTTTCGCGCCTTAAAGAAACAGGTACGACTGCAAGAAGGCCTGGAAGTGGAACTTATCGCATCACAACACCTCGTGAGAATTGACTTTTGGTAATTAATACAAGAATGCACTCTTTTTCAACTGCTCGACATCTACAGCAAGTGCTCGAGTATGCCACAGGAAATCGAGTCTTCGACCAAACTGTGAGAAATCGATTGTTTGAGGTAAGACTTAACTCATACCGCCCCTGAGATGTCCTGTACGAACTGTAGCTCAACGAAGACATCGGGTGGAATGGTCAAGACGTAGGATTCAAGAAGCGACACCATGGGATGAGATACTGTTTTCGGACGATTTCAAATATTGTCACAGCAACGATAGCCGGCGTCAAAGAGTATATCGTAGTGCAGGGTATCGTACCTTACCTCAGTATACCCAACCAGTCGTTGCCTTTGTTGGTGGTGGTCTTATGGTATGGGCTGGAATTTCTGTAGGGTGGCGTACTGACCTCCATATCTTTAATGGTACACACACGGATCAACGTTATGCCCAAGAGATTATTAGGGACCATATTTTGAACCGTAGCAATGCTGTTGGGCGGGAATATTTTGTTTTTCTTAACTACAACGCAAGGCCGCATCATGGTGGGGTTGTTCTAGAGATACTTCGAAATGAAGAAATAAACCATCTTGCTCTTCCTCCGCTATCTCCAGACCTCAACCCCATCGAGCATGCATGGGACCGTTTCCAGAGACAGCTGGATCATCATAATCCAAGGCCTACTACTATGCAACAGATGAATGTATTGGCGGTACTGTGGCAACAAATTTCACAAGAACATATTGATAATTGCATTGAAAATATGACAGCAAGGTGCAGCGCAGTTATTACTGCCAGAGGAGATGCCACGCGGTATTATAATTTAATAAATTTAAGTTAAATGAAAGGAGACAATAACGATTTTCATTATGATATTGTTAAATTTCTTCTTTAAACATAGCTTTGTTGTAATGTTCATGTTCATTACTAAAAAGACGTTACATTTTGATGTTTCTTTTTTATTTTCTAATTCATTCATACTACCGTTGCCCCACTGGAAACCGCTTTCACATTACTTCAAGGGGGTGCGAGCGTCTCTTACATACTAGCCATTCAAGCAACATACACTCTAAACTTAACTTAGTGAAATACGGTCGCCTTAGTGGGGATTCGATACCTCGACCGATCGGACCGAATTTCGCGTAACCTCCAGTGGCAGTGTGTATCCGCACTACTCCACCGAGGCCCCAAACATTTTGTTGTTTTGGTAGCTTTTTATTACAAATGCAATTGGTGTTGCCTTTTAAGTATCTTACACTGCAATATCCCTATTCATTGTTGAGTGGTTTAGATGCCTACTAAAGCAAAACATTTTGCAGTTAGAAAATCAAAATTTTTGACGAAATTACTAATAGGTATAAATTCTCTGATACGTTTTAACGCGCTTCAATAGGGACTCTCCTTTTCTAAAAACAAAAAACGGGCTGTTTTTTGCTCACTTTGCTCGCATCGGCCCCCCTTACAATATTTCTATATTCCCATATATCAATATTGTAGTGTATTGCATTCGACAGAGCGAGATGTAGAACGCGGTTTTCAAAGCATCCTACGGCTTTACTTCTTATCCGACAGAAGGGGCACTTTCAGATTTGTCTCCCTTAGAAAAATCTCATCGGTCTCAGCCGGATTCGACCCCGCGTCCCTTGGATCTACAAGCAGGCGTTAACCACTGGACCAGAGACCATCTTAATATTAGGTGGGTGTTTAATATTGTATCAGGTGTGCGGTTCGGAACGTTTTCGAGTAGGTAAAACAAGTAATTGTATTCAGTTTTGTTAAATTTTGTAAAATATATATGTGTTTTGTGTTTGGGGTAAACAAAATTTCTCTCTGTACGCAATTTAGACAGCCTAATTGGCGGAAATAATAAATTTGGGCATCGTTTAGTGGAATTGCTTTTATTGTGCGAAGATTTGCATGCATGGATGGGAAGTGCGACAACTTCGTATGAACTGGTGCTGTATGAAACGATAGGTTATTTAAGCGACGTAATGTAAACTTTTTTGCATCAGACTTAAGTGAATTTACTCGTAAGCACCACTTATTACCAGCCGCTGATAACATCTACAGTGTTTTGGAGTTGCTCAGTTGCATCATTAACATCGTTGTTTGGCATATTATGGTGGTATCATCTACAAACATGACTATTGTTGTATTATCTACCTGTGGGATGTCGCTAACAAATAACAGAATCGGCCCTATTATACAGAGTGTATCACAAATAGGTACAAATATTTAAACCAGTAATAGATTAGCTCAAGTAGAATTCGATGGTACTATTCATTTTTCAAAAATCATTACGTTTATTTTTTTGAATTAAAAAATAAAATAAAATTTTGTTTGAGAACTGCTGATGATACATAGCAAATGCATTTAAGCTGTAGAAGGATATTACCTAATTGTAAAGTAAATCCAAAGTGGCAAACACGTAAAAACTTGTCTGGCTTGTGATAAACTACGGAATTGGGAGGGGTCAAGGTTTAATTGAAGCAGTTGGACATTTTTCTAATTAGAAGGCATTTAAAAATTTCATTTACAGCTAATTTAAATTTTTGCGTTTTCAGTTTATCATGGGGTATACAAATTATAAACAAATGCTGCTTCATGCAAAAAAACTCCAAAAGCATAAAGCATTTAAAGAAGTAGCTACTAATTTATTTCAGAATACCTAACATTTATTTAAATCAATTTTAACATAACTGAAAAAAACATAAAAAACAGTTTACCTCAAACGTGGAAAGTGGATCACAATAAATGTTCAAAATGACGAACACCACCGAAAACAGAAGCTTCTGCACGTCGAAGCATTGAATTACGTATCCTTGCGAAAACGGTAGGATCTTGTCGAGTCCTATCGGCAGCGTCAACTGTGTTCACTGGCGTAGAATAAACTAACGGTTTCATGTAGCCCCACAAAAAGAAATCACAACTATTTAAATCTGGCGAACGAGCTGGCCATGGAACTGGGCCGTTTCGTCCAATCCACCTTCCAGGATAGTTATTATTTAAACATTCCCTTACATCCCTAGCATAATGAGGAGGAGCACCATCAAGCAAAATCCACATGTTACGTCGTGTGTAAGGTGATCACCTACAATGCCTGCCCATACATTTAGGAAAAATCGTTGTTGGAAACTGTTTCACTATTTCGTGTGGATTCTCATCTGACCAAATGTGGGTATTATGGACATTTAACACTCCTTCTTGCGTAAATCCTGCTTCATAAGTAGATAACAAATTGAACAGGAAATTTGGTTGGTTGTTGCACTTTTGAAGAAGCCATTCACAAAAATCGTGCCTACGTACATAATCCGCTGGTTACAAACCTTGAACGCGTTAACGTGGTAAGGGTGTAGTCCCTGATCCCGCAAAATCTTCCAAATAGTAGAATGGGAAACGCCAGTTTGTAACGCAAGTCTTCTAGTGCTAATATTAGGACTTTCCTCCACTAATTCCAAGACAGGTTCTACATTAACAACCCCTTCTGCTCTTGGACGACCGCGATGGTGATTTTGTGGTTGATACGTGCCATAATCTCATAAATGTTGGACTGTTCTAGTAAACGTACGACTGTATGGAATGCGACGCTGAGGATATCGCTCTAAGTACATTTGCCCAGTGGTGGCTTGTACTAAAGGGCACAAGGGCACTTGCCCACCCAACCACCAAGATAAACACAGAAAGAAATTCGCATGTAACTCAGTGCATTATTTTAATTTCATTATTTTAACGATGGTATCAAATTTTCCTTCCGCACGTGGCTAACACGCTCGAAACTATTTTCCGGGGAACGCTCTGATTTGTACCTATTTAGAGGTGATTCGGTTGCCTATCGGTTATCTTCGCTATACGCGATACACCAGGCGAATGGGGCACCGAGCACATTGTTCCCCATTTAAAGTCAACGTTTGAATTTTGTCCGCAGTGTTTTGTGTTTTCGCGCAATCGCGCGTTTGAATTCAAAGACGAAAGTGACGTTCTTTCAATGATGGAAGTTAATTGTGTGCAAAAAGATCGACTGACCGCATTGGCGGTCCTATCAATAGAAAAGAAGTTCGTCCAGTCTATCCCGGATTTTGACAACAAAGTCATAACCGTCTTTTCCAGCATGAAAAATAGGAGAATGGATTTTATGTACAAAAAATAGGTAAGTTTTTTCTTGTGCCCACCCTCTTTCTTAACTCACGAGCCGTCACTGCATTTGCCTTGCCCGTAGAGCGTTTCCTTGAGCTTCCCTGTAAATAAGAACAACATCAGTAAGTTCAATGTTCGTAAAATTTTCCATTTTGGTAGAAACAGTGGTTACCACCTTTAGCAACACACTGAATAGAAATTACTTTGTGGCAGGTGATAAGAAATTTTTTAGCACTTCTATTTTACTCTCCTTTGCATAACATGTCTCTGAACTCAAATTTTTGTTATTATCCTGCGGTACTCAAACAATTTGGGGTCAAATTTTCTATTATTATTTTTTCATATCTTAAGGGTCCCATTGCCAAAAAAATGTTTTTTCTAGTTTGTGTATATTGTAATCTACCATCGGATTTAATATTTGTACCTATTTCTAATACACCCTGTAGAACACTGCTTGCTTCTACTGTCTTAGTTTCAGAAATGTTTACGTTGATGATACTGGAAAATCTGCGATTATGTATAAACGATTCGATTAAATGTAAAAGACCACGACTTTAGTGAAAAAATTCTTTGCTGATAATTAAATATCTTCTGATTTAGATAAAATGCTTTATTAGCTTGAAAAAAATGTATTACTAGCCACAAATTCGGTTTTCCAATTCGGGTTCAACACACGAAACTAGCACAATACTAGCATTTTATAGAAAGTATCTAGCAAAAATTGAGGCAAAACAGCGAATGTAGCTACTATTATGAAGTATCGTAAATCCTACAATATAACACCTTTCCTGAAGCTCCAAAACCGATGTTTAAATTTCTATTACTTTATGCTTACACGTGGTTATGCAACCCGTCCGTCGAATGTGTGCGGTGACCTGCCGTACTCGTTTAAATAAAACGATTTTTTGCAAACTTTTATTTTATGAGCGTATAACTTTATCCTAGTTTATAAAACTTCTAATTTTAATTTTTCGCCCATTATCTGTGTCTGTATCTCTAAGAACCTTAAATATTAATTCATTCACCAATGCATAATGAGTGGGCGAACGCTCCAATTCTTTAAGAGATTGCAGCAATCACGGCGTATTATAATCACCCGTCCTTTTTAGCGGTAACCTGATACCTTGCACATCCAACGGATTTCTTACGTACGTATGTTTGACCTAGAGTCGTACGAAAGCCATATTGCATTTCGGGTAACATCCCATAATACCGGACATACTACACTCATCACTGGTAAAAAATAAAAAGAGAGCGAGCAATAACAATACGTCTAAACTTACACCGCACCACTAAACCTGTTCTTCTGTCAACATTTCAGAAATTTGAAAGTGAGAACTAATTTTTTGCAAAAATATGTTGATTTTAGCCAGTGTTTTAAAGTACAAAGCAGTTTTTCTGTTTGTGAGTCGTTTCTAGTGCCGTAATCTTGCGACAGTCGGTGGTGTTTCAGTGAGAATTATGTAATTTGGTTTCATCTGCAGTGTGGAAGTGTATGCAGATGTAGGTATTGTATAATAAGTGAAATAAGTGTCCGTAGGTGTTCGCATATCGACTGTTGATGTAATTTATGAATCTCATTAGTACATTAGCTTATTTTCTCTTTTGAGACGGGCGTAGAGACTTTTACGGTCCACAAGTGCAGCGCACCATATTGATGTTTATTTACAATATGTTGTGGCCCAGTTTTCAAACTACCATGGATTATTAAGTTCTTCGCTGGATTCTTAATTAGGAAAAGCGGCGATGCAGGTAAGAATTCAATTTCTAACAACTTGTGCATGTTAAGCCAGATGCTCGTGTTGAAAGTATTCATATTAACCACCTGTTGAAGAAAGGCCGTTTTTGAGGTTATGTTATTAAATACCCTTACAATATCTAGTGGAGTTAGTTATTCAATTAACAGTATTCCTCTACAAGTAAACAGTTTTCCTAGAAATCCGTGCAAATGTTGCTGTAAATAATTCAACTGAAAATCGACAATTCCATATTCTTACTGTCATTCTTCCGATTTTATTTCCTGGAAATACTCAGGAAAATGATTATAAATTTTTTTTATTGTTCCATAAATATACGAAAGTGCTTAAGAAAGGTAGATGTAGATGAAGATAAATAGAGCATGATGAGACAATGATTAGTACTTAATAAAAATAATACAAGTGTTCGAATAGCCAGAAAAATAGCAAATATCGAGATGTATGAAAGTATACCTACAGGCTAAAACTAAAACAGTCCACCCTGAATAATTTTGTAAATCATTAAAATAGAAAAAATCGGCGAGACAGATCAACAATAATTTGAACGGGGGCATCTACCAAGTAGCAGTGGCTGCTCGTGGGAAAAAAATAGGTGAAGTGCTATTATAATAACTCATAATAATATCAAATAGAAAAAATATACCTAATTCAATGTCAACTTACCTAGTTTTTGTAGACCAAGTCTATCCTTCTGTCCTTTACTGCAGCAAAATTATTTATTGTCTTCGTAAAATGGTTGTATTTTATTAATTCTAATAAGAGTTCTTTTTGAATTGAAACATTTGCCAAAGAAGAAAGCCTATCTTGAGCTATTGCATTTCTTTAGTACGTTTTTATTCGTTTAAGGCAAGAAAAACTTCTTTCCGCTGATGCACTTGTCGACGGAATAGTTAATATGAGGCAAAACAATTTGTGGCATTGGTTGTAAAAATTTCTTTGTTCTCATTGAGATTTTCTAGTAATTCTTGGGTCTGTAGATTGCGGTAACTTTCTTCGGCATAAAGAAGATTTAATTCGTTTTTAAGACGCTGACTTTTTGTAAATATTTTGCCATAAAATTGACCTAAACTTTCAAATGCTTTAGACGGAAAACACGAATCATATTGTCCGAATTTTGTAGTGTCAGCCAAAGACATGAATTGTACCTTATCGCAGTCTTGAAACCTTACTTCCATTTCCATTACAATGTGATCCAGTACTTCATAAAACAAAATTCTATATTTTCTTCTAATGTCATTATTTGTAAGGCTAGCGTATCCCCGCTTAGGGCGCTTAGAAATATCCATTTGCGTTATTTCTATTTCCGTAGTCTTTTCGAAGAAGAGTGTATCAAAGAAATCGTCATTCCTTTTCCTCTTCAATAGTTCAATAGTTTTATTTATTTTTCTAACACAAAAAATAATATCCAATGATTTCTTTTGGAGAACATCAAATAATATGTCAGTGAGAGAGAAAATATCATTAAATACTACAGCTCAAAATTGTTGAAATCATTTAAAAACCGACGGTCAAACCCAAACATGCAGTTCGGTGGCTGATTGCGACTGAACTCTTCACATGCAATTCGCCGCGAACCAATTCTAGATAGTGACGTAGGCGTTACCATGGCAACGGAGGTATAAGTGCAGAATTAAAATACGTTTGAGGCCGACTCTTCACTACAATTGCTTGAGTGTTGTAGGTAAGGTTCTTTATGGTCAACGCTCGATGAACTGCATTTAAATTTTTGTTTGTTTTCACTAAGCTTATTGTATCTACGAGTATGTATGCCTCCTAATAGGTGTAATGCCGATAAATAATTTGTTATGTAATATAAATAAATACCTATTCGCAATTGAATGAAAATTTTAGGTGAAGGGGCACTTCATCTACTTCACTTGGCGAGTCGCCACTGCCATGTATGTATGTAATTTTAAATGACAAGGGATGCCAAGTGATGGATTGAAACATTTACTAAAATATCCTGAACGCATTTTTTTACTTTTTAATAGCATTTCCCATACTCGTCGGAAACTTCAAAATACTATTTCTCAAAAACGAATCAACAGAATTGCAAAATATGTTCAGTTTCTACAAAGAGCAGAAAAACTTTTCAAATGACTATCACTCAATACCCCTTGTCATGGAAAATTTTGGGGTAGGTGGTGGGGGCTAGGGAGAGTAAAGAGAAGTGGAGTAAAAGATGTCTCTCTTTCAAACTATCGTTGACCTGTTTCGCCGATTTTTTATAATTTGATCATTTACTAAATTATTCAGCGCTTTAGTTGGGACACCCTATATGTAAAGTAATAGAACTAAATGATCAAAAATAATTCTAAAGGGCAGTTAAAAATTTAAAATCATGACAAAGGGAAAACACAGAAAGTGGTACCTACATACTTATGTAGATAACCTAACAGATTCTGTCTTTAAAATGTAGATAAGATAACGATTTTAGTTTGCACAAAAATATACGATTGATTCAATTAATTGTTACCCTGATGTAACGTATATTCGGTTATAACACACCTTCAGTGTTATATACATTTGTCTATACTGCACCTTAGAGGAAATGCATATTTGGTTATAACGCACTTTCGGTTATAATGTATATTCGGTTAGTTCACAACTTAGGTTGTAATGTATATTTCAATAAAATGCAATTTCGGTTATATCAAAAATTCTGTTATATAATATGTTCGGTTACAACGCACATTCATCTATAAAGTAAGTATATTCTGTAATAAAGCACCCAAGTTATAAAGCATTTTCAGTCAAACGACCGCATCTTCTGTTCTGTATATATATAATGTATATACGGTTACAACGCATCTTTGGTTGTACCGTGTCTTGGTTTATAACGTTTCTTTGGTTATGGCATGGTTATAATGTACCTTCAATTCTATTGCGTCTTCGGTTCTTACACATCTTCGGTTATAACTATTATAACGTATTAGATCTTGCCAAATAATGCATTTTCAGTCAAACGACCACATCTTCTGTTATATGTAATGTATATACGGTTACAACGCATCTTTGGTTGTACCGTGTCTTGGTTTATAACGTTTCTTTGGTTATGGCATGGTTATAATGTACCTTCAATTCTATTGCGTCTTCGGTTCTTACACATCTTCGGTTATAACTATTATAACGTATTAGATCTTGCCAAATAATGCATTTTCAGTCAAACGACCACATCTTCTGTTATATGTAATGTATATACGGTTACAACGCATCTTTGGTTGTACCGTGTCTTGGTTTATAACGTTTCTTTGGTTATGGCATGGTTATAATGTACCTTCAATTCTATTGCGTCTTCGGTTCTTACACATCTTCGGTTATAACTATTATAACGTATTAGATCTTGCCAAATAATGCATTTTCAGTCAAACGACCACATCTTCTGTTATATGTAATGTATATACGGTTACAACGCATCTTTGGTTGTACCGTGTCTTGGTTTATAACGTTTCTTTGGTTATGGCATGGTTATAATGTACCTTCAATTCTATTGCGTCTTCGGTTCTTACACATCTTCGGTTATAACTATTATAACGTATTAGATCTTGCCAAATAATGCATTTTCAGTCAAACGACCACATCTTCTGTTATATGTAATGTATATACGGTTACAACGCATTTTTGGTTGTAACGTGTCTTGGTTTATAAGCTTTCTTTGGATACGACATGGTTGTAATGCACATTCAATTCTGCGTCTCCGGTTCTTACACACTTTCGATTATAACTATTACTTACTAACTATAACGTACAATATATTGCCGAATTTCAACGACCTTAAATACGCAGAGGAGCAAGTGAGGAAGCTGTAGAAAAGGACGCCCAAACAGTGTTTTCGGTACAACCTGAAAACATCAGGTTAGCTTAATATTAGAGAGAATAAATTTTGAACTGTACATTTCTGCTAAGGTTACCAATAATTTTAGGGATCCACAGATGATTATTTTGGCATAAGGAACCTAGAGTCACAATTGCCAAATAACGGTGCTGCGTATTTTATTTGATAGCTGATTCTAACCTATAAATGATTGTAGTAAATATTCAATGAATCTCAAACTTTGACAAGTTATACTTATAGTTAAAAGCGCTGTAACCGGCTGTAGCCTTAAAAAATGGTTGTATTTTATGTAAAGTGAAAATGTAGGGATATTGAAAATACAAAACAAATTCAAAGGCAAAACAGGTGACAATAACAAACGGAGCAAAATCGCATTGATATTTTTAGATCGGTCTTTAGCATTGCTTATGATGTATGTAGAAAATTTCGGTTACTGCGCAAGGTTGCCGCGATCTCTACCGGTTTAGTATCAAGCCCCGAGACACTACTGTGTTATGATACACATGGATATATTATTTGCTAAATATTATTTGTATTTTCGTACTTTCGATTATATAGATGGCACAGTGCAGTCGTAAAATGTCCTCCCCCATACTAATTTTTGAACGACTTGATATTTCTTGACAAAATTTTGTGCGCCTTAATTGGAGGCCAAATGCTACTTTTTAGCCCATATTTAAATTGTATAACTTTCAAAATGGCGCCTAGACGCCATTTTGAAATACTGTTTTAAACATGATGATCGAAAATAACAAATTTATGGTAAACAGAAGGCACCCGGATAATTTTGCGAGTTTCGGTCCGGATAACTTTCCCTTATGGCGCTTTCCCGTAGCTCGTACCGTTCGGCCGCCAGGGGTGTCCAAAGTCGAAACACGAATCGACGCCCAGCACGTGTCCACGTCATCCCAGCGGGTCGGTCGTGAGCT
>JABXWE010041925.1:0-18129 GCA_014611495.1 Limonius californicus | reverse complement strand
AGGGCACGAGGTGGGAGGGAGGCGTAGATGGGGGCACGGTATTCGATTATGGGGCGGATGAAAGTGTTGTAAGTACGGTGGAGGGTGGGAGAATTGCAACCTTGAATACGACGAAGCAAGTTGGAGCGGTTGCCAACTTTTTTGAGGGTTTTTCGGAGGTCTGGTAATAGAGAGCAGGTTTGAGAAAATGTGATTCCAAGTTATTTTGGTTGGTTTGAGAGGGGGATTGGCTGATTATTGATTGAAAGATTGATGAGTGGGGGTCGAAACGTGGATTCCTGCACATATTGGGGTACCTGAGAAGAATAGAATAGGATTTGTCGGCATTAAGCTTTATCCGCCACTTGCAGGTCCAAGTGTGGATTCTATTGAGGGCTGTTTGGATTTCTCGAGAGGCTAGTTCAGAAGTGCGCAGGGAGGACCAGATGGCGGTGTCGTCGGCGAAAACCCTGGTTTTGGTTCTGGCTGGATCTGAGACTGGAAAGTCGTGGGAGTAAATTATGTAGAGTAGGGGGAACAGAACTGCTCCTTGGGGGACGCCGGAGTGGAGGTAAACAGGGAAAGAAAATTAGTTTTGGACTTTAACTCTGCAGGAGCGGTTGTTGAGAAATGAATCCACGAGTTTGATGAAGGGGGCTGCAGATTGAGGGCGATTAATTTGTGGATAAGACCGTCGTGCCATATATTATCGAATGCACGTTCTATGTCTAGAAAGACGGCGAACGTGCGCCTGTTCAGGTTGGCATTTTTGGTCGAGTCGGTGTGAAATTCTAAGATGGAGTTTGTAGCGGATGGTGGGGTTGGAAACCAAATTGTTCAGGGAGGAGGAAGTTGTAAGATTCTAGGGTTTCTCTGAGGCGGGAGGCCATGATTCGTTCCCGGATTTTACTCACGATGTTGAGAAGAGAAATGGATCTATAAGAAGTGGACAGTGATCCTTCCCTGTACTTAATATACTTTATTCAACATTGCAATTTGTAAAAAACATTACCTTACATAACATCTACACATCTACCAACATGACTACACGAACACTTATGTTCTATATATCACTTTATACTCGTCACTATGGTGTGTTATCTTCTTCCTTCTCTTTGTTCTCTTTCTTTTGTGGTTATTATTTCTTTTATCATTTTACTTATCAGTTCCTATATTCCTTCGCTTGTTAGCATGTGGGTTATTATATTGTTCCAGTTTAACCTCTCCCCTATTTCTAGTTCCAGGTTTCGCCGGGCAGTTTTCCATCGCGGGGATATGCTCTGTCGTGTCTATACCTTCGTAGTACACGCATTCGTTATTCTCCCTTATATGAAATCGTTTCAGGTAGTCCATGAAGCATCCGTGGCCGCTAATGAATTGAGTTATAAAATAGTTTATCTCTCCATGCTTTCTGCTTATCCAGGTATTCAAGTCTTGGATTATGTTTTCGTCCACTGTGCCTTCTCCGTTTCTTGATTCCGTTCCCTGCACCATCCATCATGGATTTCTTTTTTAATGATTCCCTTTCGTTCTTTTCCTTCTTTCTTATACGTTTTTGTTCTGCCTTCGATCATTTTGTCTATCGGCATTAAGTCGGCAATGGCAAGTACGGCCTTGGTAGATACCGTTCTATTTGCTGCTGTGATCGCTATTGCCATTTTTCTCTGTGTCTTTAGCATCTTCTCTGAACATACTACCGTCCTCTTGGATGCTTTCGATCCATCTACTTTTGGCATGAGTCTGCTCAGGGCGCCTATCGTTCTTTCGGTTTTTTTGGATTACGTAGTGTGTATGTTCTTTCATCGTGGCGTTCCTATCGAAGATGCCCCCCAAGTACCGGATCGAATTTTTACTTCTTATGCTTCTTCCCCTTGTTTCTATTTCTATATCTTTAAGCGTTCCTCCTCCATACAAGATCACGTATTTTGTTTTGTGATGCGCTACCTGTAGTTATTTCTTTTCGATTGCTCGTAGTACCCTTTGGAAGGGCGTTGTGGCGTTATTCTTCAAAAGCTCTGCCGTTTTTGCTGCCACACTGTCGTGCGCTTAGCATAGTAATTCCGTGTCTTCGGGCATTTCTTCACGGATGACCGTAGTATAAAAGATATTCCAGAGCAGGGGACCAAGTATCGATCCCTGCGGGACTCCGCACGTCATTTTCTTCTTACTATTATGTTCAGGTGGTATTGTGCTGGTTTCTAGATACTTCGAGGTTATTTGAATGAGGTATTTACTTGTTTTTCTTTTTTCCAGTTCTTTAATTGTTCCTCCCCATCGGGCAGAGTTGAAAGCTTTTTTAATATCAATCCTAATTAGTATGCAGAATTTCCTACTTTTACATGCGCGTTCCTGCATTGCTGAGATTCTGTCCGCTATTCGTTGCTTGGGGTCTATTGTTGATTTTCCCGCCTTAAAACCGTACTGCTGCTCCGATAATACTTCTCCTTCTTCCACTTCTCTGAGAAGTTGTATGAGTCTTTCTAGTATTTTTCCGGTTGAGTCTTTGGGTTTGTTTTCCCTTCCCTCTTTTTCAATAAGGACAACTCTGGCTCTCTTCCAGATCTCCGGGTAACTTCCTATTTCTAACACCTCGTTCATTATTTCCAGGATTTTATTCAGATTCGATTCCACTGCAATTTTCATGATTTCGGCATTGAGTCCATCTGGGTCTGGTGCTTTCTCCGGCTTTATCTTTTTTTATGGCTTCATTTAGTTCCCCTATTTCAAACTTCGATATAAGCTCTACATCACCAATCTTTTGCTTTTTTTCTTCGCAGGTGGGGAAAAGTTCTTCGATGATTTTCTCTTGAACCTCCTTACTTGGGATATTTTCGGCATCGTTCTTCTTCTTGGTTTCGATTCTACATGCTTCCACCCCATACGTTGTTATCTATTTCGTTACACAGTTATTTCCATTTTCTATCCTTAGATTCCCGTATTAGCTTTTTTGTATTTATTTCTTGTGTCTGTCCATTTTTGTGATGAGTGGTTGATGAGCTACCTACAAGTCATTTTACCGTGGTTCTGCCATTGTATTAAGTTGTATAATAAAGCGCTAAAATGGACACTACGTTTCAAAATCCCGCCAAGTGTAACGTGGGAGTTGTGATTCGTTTACTCCATACAAAATGAATCTCAGTATGACTGGCGACGACAGTTTAATTTCATGCACAAGTGTGTTGAAACCAAGCAACAATCAATGCAGTAGAAGCTTGCGAGTTCTCCCAAAGCCAGAAAGTTCGAGAACTGAAAGCTTATGGTTTTTTTGGACAAGAAAGACGTATTGTGGTGGATTTCCTAGAACTCTAACTGTAGGACGCTTTTAAACTTTCTTACAATAATGGCAAGACCAATTCTACTATATGGAAGCGAATGACTTACAGCCAAAAGAACCGTTTTCTCTGCAGGTTAGCGTTTGAAACATTATCAATCGGTCGTAGTCGACAATGAGGTCGGGTCGCTTTTTTGCACGTGTCTCGCGGATAGGTTAGGACACGATGTATAAGGCCGTTGAACGAATCGGCGCGTTCGTCGGCGAATATCGATGTCGAGCATTATAAAATTTAGATGTTATGGTGCTGCAGGCTGGCCAGTGGCCGTCCGCGGATGGCAGACCGTGACCGATTTTGCTCGGCTTTCCATAGCTTGTATTTTCGAAAGGAGAAGAGTTAACGCAATGGGAACAGTGGCTAGACTACTATCCGGGTAGAGCCGCTCGAATCGGCTTACGTAGATCGCCACAAGGTGGCGCGAAATTTTTTTTTCTTGGAGCACCGTAGCTCCGTAACCAAACGACATCGACATTAGGAGACGGGGTTTTCGCGGTTGCATAGAACGTTCCCAGTACTACGACGCTGTGTGACGGACAATCGGACCGGAAACCCTTCGGACCAATGTAAACTTAAAAACTTTTGTTTGTGGGACCACCACAATCCTTGCTGACAAATTGCTATGCCGACGATAAGATATGGTTTTGCAAGTACGCCTGCATCCTTTGTAGCTACCGGCCTTTGTTCTTATTAAAAACAATTGCGAATCTCTTTCTGCCTTTTCACTCATTTCTTCTGCCTTTGTTTCCTTTCTCCATATTGTTTTTCTTCCCTTTCGCCATTCTTTTCCTCACTTTCTTGTACTTGGTTTCTTTTTCTCTTCTTCTTTTTCTCCCATTTGCACCCATGTCTTGGTTTCTCTTCTCCAGCACTTTCCTATTCCTGTCTTGTTCTTTTTCTCTCATTTCGCTTGTTCTTTTTTCCTATTTTCCTCTTCCCTTCCACCCTAATCCCTACATCATTTTTCTATTTTTTGTCCTTTTTTTGCTTCCTTTCCTCACTTTGCGCCTGTCATTCGTCTCTCGTCACCTTAAAGGTTTCTGGGGAATGGTACAAAGAGTCCATCTTCGTCATTCCCGTGTTGTGCGCTCATTTTTGAATCAGTATATTTTATTTTTACAGGAACATCGTGTAATTTTAAGAAGCTTGTTGATATCTCTGTTCCAACTTTTATACAGCGAAATAAACAAGAATCCAAATATATGCCAGAACCTCCTATTTACAATAATTGTCCTTACAAAGAACTTCTATTCTGTTGTAAGTATCTTACTTTCATTTTTGTTCTGCACTAATATGTAATTTAACTTCAGATAAAATACGTGATTAATGAAGATTCCTCTGCACTCAGAGATTTGTACAAATCTTTACGGCAGTTTTATGTCAAAATGAAACACCAGTTTGAATACTGTTTGTTAACTGTTAATCCTTGCAATTTAACTGTTTCGTCGGAGAGAGAAGATATGGAGTTTTACCTGAAAGAGTTTACACAATTTTCGCTCATTTCTCCCCATATTGTTCTGGGCATTGAAGAATAATCGAAAAAACTTGTAATAAGATAATAATATATTAAGATTACAATAAAACTTAAACAAAGCAATGAACATTTTATTTCCTTACAAATAGAGATTTTTTGATATGGGTCGATAGCTATAACAAACATTTAAGACCTGTACTGATTTAATGAACAATTATACTAATGACGTCCTTTTTGCTGAATTTTGCATACCTTCACGAATTTCACATGAAATTTATGTTATAATTCTAATCAAAGTATGATGTATTACAATATTTACTGTTGACACCCTAATTTTGGGAAACTTTCAGTAAACAACGATATTACAAGGATACATTGAATCCACCAGACGCGTTAGATCTTCTGGGGTGATCATCCTGTACCATGTACTGAGATTATGGTGTGACACCAATCATCATCATCAATTTTTCGTTTCATAGAAGCACAGAACGTAGGTTTCCGACGATTCTTTGGCGTTTCCGTCTATTCGGTAACATAGTTGCCAGCTCTGTACCTGTTGACTAGTTATTTTTACAGTTATTTTTTAACATTGTTTGTCACTCACTGACTTACCGCACACAAAGCCCCGCACACTTTTCCCCAATGGTTCTTATTCTTTGCCTCTTCTGTTATTTTATATCATTCTAAATCTTTTTCGGTGATTTCATTTTGTGTTCTATTGGCGATTGTTGCTGGTCAGTATATTTCCTGGCTTCGTATCTATCTGTTCCAAAGTAAAAATTTGTATAAGTGTGTTTCTCGCATCGAATTAAGAAAAATAGGTGCTGTAGAAATGAAAATCAACTACCAGAAGAATGGACTGAAGGCTATATGTATTAATTTTCAAGAGAAAGGATAGAAGGAAATGTAAGTATTCCAGGGGTATCAGTTTAATAACATGGATGTGAAGATTATATGGAAATATTGTAGGAAAAATTACAACGCAAAATTGGCAACCATCAAGCGGAATTTATTGCAGGACGATTATGTATTGACCACTTGTACGTGATACCAAAAACCAGTAGAAAATGAAATAGCAAAGAAGAAAGCAGTCCATATAAGCTTTTATTGATCTCCAGAAAACCAGCGATTCTGTTCTTAAAATACATTTATGGAAAACCTGGAATATCCAAAGATTTAATGAATGCTATGAAAAGCGTATATAAGCACAATAAAGTGAAGGTCAAGATTGGAATAAGATCTCTAAGGCATTCAAACCAATTAAGGGTCTCTTACAAGGTTGTTCCATATTGGCAACACTGATTAAAATTTTTCACACCTTCAACTTCGCAGACTACCCGGCAATAACAGTACAAGATGAAGAATATTTAAAGTAAATGCTAAGAAAACTGGAAGAGAAACATATGAAAAGGATTGAAAATAAACGTTGATAAAATAGAATATATGACAAGAGCACAAGAAGCGCTGTAAAGACAAGTAAAGGGAACAGGAACATTTAAATACCTGATATTTATTATTTCGCAAAACTATACAGCAGAAGAAGATATTAAGAGCAGATAAAGACAGACACGAAACTTCATCAAACAGCTAAGTCCAGTTCTATGGGATACACATATTACAAAAAATACAAAAACGAGAATCTATAATACTTTGGAACGTAGTAAATGACCTATGAAATAGTAATTTGGGTACAAAATAAAAGAAGAAACTATCAAAGGTTGCCAAAACTTAAATACCGAGAGGCAAAAGACCACAGGGAAGACCACCTAAGAGGTGGGCCGAAAGCTGAACATCATCATCATTGGGAGCACCACCGTAAATTATATATCAGAGAAAAACAGGCGAATGCCTAGAACAAAGTGGAAGAAGAAGAAGAGAAATAAAGGAAGCAGAAGTAAAGTTATGAAGAATCTACTTCTAATTGAGAAGCAGTAGAGCTATGCGGATGGCCCGAATAACAAAGAAATCACAAGACTAATGGGAATACAAAAAGCCACAATAAACTATATTGAAGGGAAACGACTAATATGGCACGGACACGTAACAAAAACAGATCCAAACTGTTGGATACTGAAAGTAACCGAGTTGAGTCCCACGGGAAGAAGACGGAGAGGAAGGCCCAGAAGACCGTGGAGAGATGGAGTTAGTGGATGAGCCAATTAAAAGGAGAGGGTTAGTGGGGCATTAAAGATCAATGGAGATAGTAGCTGAAAGAAGGAAGACAGCGATAAGTAGAAACTTTTGAACTTCTACTACTACTATTAAAGTATCCATACGCATTTTGTTTCTAGAATACACTGTCTGCTACCTAAGAAGTGCAATTTTGGAAGTTTCTTTAAAAGAACCTATTAAAAAGAAGATAGAATAATAATAAAAGTACACATTTTATTAAAAAATACATTAGAGAACAATCAGGAATCCACAAAAATATATACAGGGTGTTTTATTACAAAAATCAATTTACTTGGACAACAAAACATTTTGTTACGTACTTATTTAATATCTTCACACATTTTAGCTATAAGTTTTTTAAACACCTAACCAAACAAATGTGGCATGCAGCCCACAGGTTCAGTTGGTTTGGTCAACGAACACAGTTAATACTACAACACACAGCTATTCTTACATAACATAACTAACCGAATAAGGCTAGTGAAAGGGATTTCACGTCTTGCCGTAATCAATACTTATGATGACAACAGCAATCAGTTTTTCGGTTTATGTAAAAAAATAATATTTAAAAAACCAATAGTTTATTAAGTAGTTTTACATGTTAATGTAACATCTACGTTACATTTTGTCAATTTCATTACTTTTTATCTTCAAACATTCTTCGTATCTATTGAGGAAAAAACGCATCTATTTTTTCTTCGTCATTCAATCCGTTATCCAGCCTTCTTCGTCCATTGTTGGAGATAGACCTGTATAGCGGTTTCTGTACTAAACTATTCAAAAATGAAGAGGAATATTGTAATATAAAGCATATATGTTTGGATTTGGCGGCTAATGGTCGTCTATTATTGATAATTAGAGCAAGCGGCAATGTTTGATGTTAAAAAAATAAAGAACAATCGAAACCAGTTGCAATTGTTTAACCGTATTAGTGTCAAGTCGAGTTTGTGTGTTTGATTGAATACTCTTTCCTGTCTTCTTAAGATCTTTTTTGCTCATTGATTTTTATTCGTATGTTGTATTTGTGTTCTTTATAATAAAGAACAATGCAGAGAAACCATTTAACAATAGAACAACGAAATTTAGCCGTTGCTATGCACCAAAAAGGAGATCGCCAGGTCGACATTGCTGATACATTAGGAACCACACAGAGCGTAATTTCACGTGCCCTTTCACGCTTTAGAGAAACAGGCGCGACAGCAAGAAGGCCTGGAAGTGTTTTTTTGCATCACAACACCTCGCGAGGGTCGACTTCTGGTAATTAATGCAAGAATGCTCCCATTGTCCAAGTGCTCAATAATGCCAAGGGAAATCGAGTCTCCAACCAAACTGTGAGAAGTCGATTGTTTTACGTAGGACTTACCTCAAACCGCTCCCCGAGATGTCCTACAAGAACTAGAAGATATACTGCTTTCGGACGAACCCAGATATTGTCTCAATAATAATAGCCGGCGTCAAAGAGCATATCGTTGTACCGAACATGATACCTCACTCCAGTATACCCAACCAGCCGTTGCCTTCGGTGGTGGTGGTCTTTGCATCATTATGGACCATGTTCTGAACTGTCGCAACACTGTTGGACGGGAATATTTTATTTTTCTGGACGACAACGCAAGACCTCGTCGTGCTCGGATTCGTTTAGAGATGCTTCGAGATGAAGAAACAAACCAGCTTGCTCTTTCTCCGCTATCTCCAGAGCTCAACCTCTTCGAGTATGCATGGGACCTTTTGCAGAGACAGCTGGATCATCATAATCCAAGGCTTACTACTGTGCAACAGCTGAGGAATGTATTGCCGGTACTGTGACATCAAATTCCACAAGAACATATTGATAATTGCATTGAGAGCATGGTAGCAAGTTCCAGAGCAGTATTTACTGCCAAAGGAGGTGCCACGCGGTATTAGAATTTAATAAATTTAAGTTAAGTGAAAGGAGACAATAACGATTTTCATTATAATAATGTTAAATTTCTTCTTTTAACGTACCTTGTTGTAATTTTCATGTTCATTACTAAAAAGGTGTTACATTTTGTTGATTTTGTAGTTTTTTTTATTATATATATAAATGCAATTGGTGTTGCCTTTAAGTGTCTTACACTGCAACATCTCATACTGTAGACGTCTGCTTCTTTGTATTTCGTACAAAGCGTTCAATATATTCTTTAAGTAAATTATTGTTTTGCCTTTCTTCCTGAACAGCACTTATGTCTTCTTCTTGGAATTAAAACTTTGTCCTGTTTTGTTAAATCGCGATGCCGTGATCCAACGTTCGTGACCGACCAGAGGATTTTATTGTGTTTGGTCTTTCATGGTTTCCCCATTTTGTCCAGCGATCTTCCTCCATACTATCAACATGGTCTTTCCAATATCAGCGTCTTCCTCTTGTAAACCTTGCTACATATCTACTGTTGATGCGTTTTTCACTTCATCCCTTAAGCTTACTCCTTAACAGTTCTTAACGTTTTCATTTCTGCAGTCCTCTATGTTTTTGGTTTTTGAGTACTTGTATGAGCAGTAACGAGTATTCTACTCCATTATTGTTTTCTTTATTGAGGAGAATATAAAAAATAGTTTTTCTAGTTAAAAATAGTGTAGACACGACTTTCTTCAAAGTTGTTTGGAAACTCCTTATCTTCATAATTTACATTATCACAAGCAACACCCTCAACACTTAGCTGGTTTAGGGTATCGTTATCAATTATATTTATATTGTATACAAGCAAAGCTTGAACGGTTTTTTCTAAATCCGTACATTGCCAAGCGTTATTATTCAGAGAAATTTTGGTTAAATTTTTATGAAGAAAGAAGAAATATCTAACATCCAAGAAAAACTCTACGATTTCGTTGTCGTTTAGGTAAAGCTCCCTTAATTTGCTTGAAATTTGCAGGAAATTTTCGGGAACTATTGATAATTTGTTGTGGCTCAAATCAATAAGCTCTAAATTAGAAAAATTATTAAACTCTTGAAAATCAATATTTACGAGGAGGTTATTTTCTAACCGCAGTTCGATTAAACTGGGCAACCTCGTAAAACATCCATTTTCCAAATGAGATATTAAATTACTTTGCAGGTGTAATGTTTTCAATTCTGTTAAATTGTTAAACGCAAATTTAGGAATATATTTCAGCTGGTTGGAATTGAGTTGCAATCTTTCCAATTTAATCAGATTTGAAAAACAGTACGGCTTAAGCTCAATCAAGTGGTTGCTAGACAGACGCAGCAATGTTAAACTAACCAAGGAATTTATATCTTCCGGAACGTTAGATAGCTCGTTGTTATCAAGCCATAATTTCTCCAGGTTGACGAGTGTTTTGAAAACTCCAGGTTTTATTTCTCTCAAGCTATTACCATCCAGGGCCAACTGTTTTAGGCGTGTTAAGGATTTCATTGTCCCTGGTTTAATATCCGTTATATTGCTATTCTCAAGATAGAGCAATTCCAAATTTCTTAACAAATTGAAGTCTTCTGGTAGTTCTGTTATTTGGTTATCACGCAACCATAGTACTTTCAAATTAATAAAGGAACTTAGAACTTCTGATGTAATTCCTCTGACGTTGTTATTATCAAAAGCCAATTGTTCCAAGTGAATTAATGAGCTGATAGCTCCCGGCCTTATTTCAGAAATTTTGTTATTTTCCATATACAACAATTCCAAGTTTTTCAAGGAATTTAAGTCTTCTGGTACTGCTGTTATATGATTGTCTCGAAGCCATAATTTCTTTAAGCCTATAAGGGAATTAAGGGTTCCCTTTGGTACTTCCATTATGTTATTCCCATCAAGAGCCAACTGTTCCAAACGAATCAGTGCGTTCATAACGCCTGGTTTTATTTTTGAAATATTGTTGTTATTAAGATATAACAATTCCAAATTTGGCAGTGAGTTTAGATCTGGGATTTCAAATAGTTTATTTTTATTAATCCATAAATTTGTTAATTTCGGAAGAGATGTTATAGCCCCAGGTTGTATGGCTGCGATTTCATTGGAGTCCAAGTGCAATTCTTCTAAGTTGGAAAGTCCCTTGAATGAATCTGCAACTATTTCTTCGATATTATTATTATGAAGTCGAAGTATTTTCAAATCTGACATGCCCCTGAATGCATCTGGCTCTATGGTATGCACTTTACTGTTGTTTAACCACAGCGAATGGACGTTAATGAAATCAGCGAAGAGTCCAGAAGGAATGGTCATAATTTCGGAATTAAAAAATTCTATTTTTGTTACATTTTCTGGATGGGACCTCACGAGTTGGGTTTGGCCCTTATCTAGGACAACATCCGTACAGTACAAGTGAGTTTCTGTGATGTCACATCCCTTACAATGTGTGTTGATGAATAAACAAGTCAATATTGTTGTTGTTAAAATCCATTCCATTTGGTTTAGATAATTCTTCGTTCTAAAAATAATAAAAATCTGTTATTAACCTATTATAACGAACTACATACGTATATTACTATGTTAAGCGTCTTACAAGGACGATCATGATAGTATGTTATGTGAACCCGATTTGAAGACATTGTCTTCATTTTACTGGAACTAATTTATGGTGTTTTAAATCAGGGTTTAACATGTTGAAGAAGTAAGAAACAATTAAATTTCTTATAAAAAAAAAATTATCATTGGGTGTAGGTGACCCATAGAATTTCACCTTTAAGTTTTTGAGCAGTGCCAACAATATCAATGATGATCATGATTTCAACCAATTACAGGACATGTACGTTCATTGGAACCTCCAATCAAGAGTTTCAGCAGCCATTTCGAACAGTTTAATCAGTTTTAGTCAACTTTTGTCCTTGGCGAAGCGAACGTCTGCCAGAAACGTGGTTGGGGTGTTGTGGAGGTGATATTCCTGAACGAATGGCTCCCAATACATAAAATGTGCTGATTGGTCCCCGGGGAATTGAAGTATAGCAATTACCATTCGCAAAGAAGGTTATAATACATATGCAGAAATAACCAACAAATTGGGTGGTGCAGCTATGAAGTTAACCGTGATTAAAGTCTGCGAACTCTGGATGGTACTGGATAGATGAAAACAGCCCCAAGCACTGGCAGGAAAGCAAAAGTAACCGAGTAAGATGACCTAGTGAAGTTTGTTCGCCGTCGACCCGGTGAAGACCTTCTGCCTGAGTGCACCGCGGTTACCGTGAAGCGTCCTATGAGTGTCATGGCGTGCGCTTGTAAAACCAGACGTGGTATTGGACGTCTCACTGTCACATATGGCAGTATTAACGCGAAAAAATACCACGAAGTAGTGTTGGAAGCGAAACTGCTACCCACCATCAGGGATTTGTTTGAAGGCAACTGTTAGCAATGAACCTTCCAACAGGATGTAGCGCCATGTCACTCTGTTGCGGACCACCACATCACCGTCTTCACTGTCACTGTCTTGGCCAGGAAACAGTCCTGGTCTAAATCCAATAGAAAATCTCTAGTTCAGGCTGGATGTGTTGGTGTCACGCCGTAATTCTAGTAACAAGAGGGGCTGATCGAAGCCATAAATTAGGCTTGGTAAAGGGTTACCACAGCAGAAGCTTGTAGGTGTGTGGTGGAATTAATCCTTGAGAGAATCGAGGAAGTGCTAAAAGGGAAAAGGTATGTAACAAATTAAAAATAAACCATTTTGTTAATAAATTGCGCATTCGAAATAATTGCGGGGAGACCCGAAGGTAGTTCCGCACCCGGCTGTCACTTTAACCCTTTTTGAAGTAATTGGTAACGTGGCGCACTAACCTAAGGGACCGACGGTTTTAGGTACTCCCCGAGGCACCGCGGGTTGCAGAGTTACAGCAAAGATTTCGGTCACGTATGCAACTGGGAAACGCTCGGATCGTTCCTTGTCTTTGAGTATTGTTTGACCAGTACTCGGAGTTTGTCCACCATGCTGCTTTCTAATTTGCCATTTTGCTGGATGCTGTATTTATTAAAATAACGCATGCTTGTAAAATTATTGTAAACATTATAATAGATCATAATTTGACGAGAATACGTAATATATTCCATTATAATTTAAATTTCATGTGAAACTGGTCAGTGAATGCAAAACTGAACAAATGTATTAAAAATGTCCAGAATGAATGGTACTAGTGCAGACCCAAGAAGCTTGGTCAGTCTCCCATCCAGGGGGGCTTGGGTTCGAATCGTAGTGAGGGTAGGGATTTTCAGAAGCAATTCCCATCACTAAAGGCCGGTACTCAACCGAGTGAAGCCATTAGTTGGGTTATAATTAACAACTCTATCCTCGGAGTAGTCGACTGTGGACAGTAACAAGCCACATATACTATACACCTCCTTTACAAGACATCCCTCTGTGGGAAGCAACGAGAAACTATGCATTATCAAGTGTGTTCATCGCCTACACTCAATTTGAGTATGGCACTATAAGTAGAAGAAGTGTAGAGCCGAAGTGTATATCATGGGTCACCTTAGTGAGCTCTTCTTTTCTTTCAATGAACCGTTAGTTGAAGTTTGGATCATTGAAAAACTTTTAAAAACTGCGTCACAGTACTTTCAGTAGCTCTGGAAGCATTAACAGCGAACAGATATGTCTAAATATTACGTCAGACACAATCTTGTTTTCTTTAACGTCGAACAACATTTATCTGTGAGGGTCTGCTCGGATGAGTGTGTGTCATGTACAGATCTAACAGCTTTGGACGCTAATAACTCAGGACCTACAAGAGATAGGGTGTATAAACGTATATCTAAACTGAAAAGTTCCTCGATTAACTGTTTTTTTATTATTTATGGAACCGTTACTATTATTTACCGAGCTAATATGAGTATTATATTCAGTTGTAGTGTGGAAGAAGATGGAGCAGTTGTTTGTGCTACAATTGCTGGACAGGATGGAAGGTTTTTGGTCCAATCAGTGACAGCAGATGGGTCAGAACTTCCTAAAATGTTGAACCAACTGCCTTGTAGAAGTTCTCCGGGAGAAACAATTTCCACAGTGAAAACAATAGTAAATAGTAAGTATCTACTTGTATATAGGGTTCGTTGAGACCCGTAATGGTACATCACAGTGCATGCCACTAATTTTTAAATTTAATTAAATAGGGCTGCACGTCATTGGAAAAGGGATACATTAAGTGGTAAGCGAGACAAGGAAAAAACTGTATGAAGCGGCGTCTTTCATCATTTTCAATCGCACTGTATCAATCAAACGACCACGGCGGACATACTATCATTTGTATCGCTTACCGTTTTTGAGAAGATACTTATTAGGAGTACTTTGTTATATTAAATGAAACATACGAGGTTTGATCTCAAATTCTCAGAATTTTTATTTATTTAAAAAATGCATTCTAGGCAGAGTCAAATGAAAACCTTAAAATCGTTGTTAAAGAAAACTTATTGAGGTAATGTCAAAAACAAATATGCCATTTTTCGACACGGTCCCCATTACGTTCCATACACGACCTCCAATGTTTTGGAACCCCTTGAATACCCGAAGAAAAATTCTTTTGGCCGCTGATATACTTAATGCCTTTTTAAGTGGACCAAAGACATGGTAATCGCTTGGGGCGAGGTCAGAGAATATGGAGAATCAGGTAGACACTCAAACTTTAAATCTTGGGGGTGGTTGCCACCGTTGAACGCGCCGCGCTATCGTGCGGCAAAACACTGCTAGAACTTAGAAATCAGCACCTTTTGGTTCTGATGCCAGGCTTGAGACGGTTCTTTGGGAGTTTTGAGTATGCACTAGTAACAGTAGCCCCATTAGGCATTAGATACCCATCTTGCATCCTAAAAAGGGTCAGCATAACCTTCCCTGCCGAGAGCTGTGTGCGAAACGTTTAAGTTTTGGCGAAGAAGTGTGACGCCATTCCTTGCTTGATCTTTTGGTTGCTTTGGTACCCACCTTCCTGACACTTTATAGAACTGGAGGATGTTATGCATTATGTGATGTACAGAATCGTGGCTCATATTCAAAATTTCAGCGATTGCATCAAAGATAACCCGGCGATTTTCTTTCCCCAAGGCTTCAACTGCCACAACCGATTCAGGCGTCACAACATGGTTTGTTTGATCAGGTTGGCGAAAATCAGCTACGGAAATCACCCCGTCTTTGAACCTGTTGTTCCATGCATGCATACTTGTTGGAGTGACAAAATAAATTTCCATATTGAAGCTTCATTCTACCATAGATATCAATGGGTTTGACCTCTTCCCTGTGCGAGAAACTAATAACAGGACGTTGCTCCTCCCTGGTACAGTGTTCTAGCGGATTTGCCACGCAAAGTTCTGTTCGGTACATTTTTAAGGACACTTTTAAGGTTTTCATTTGACTGCCCTGTATTTATTCATAATTATTGATAGGGTCATCTTAAAGTAGTCTCCATCGGATATAATACACTTATACCTGCGTTTTTCTAATCTTAAAGATGATCCTGAAATGTACGTTTTGATGTAGCCTTCAGGTCGTTTATAGCGATTGTGCTTTTATTTCCTTTATGGTGGCAAAAAAATTCATGGTTACCTTCGCAGCAACACGAAAAAGTCGCATGGCGCTATGTAGGTGCGGAGGAATTACTACAGTGTTGATTTTTGACAAATTCACGTAAAGGGCGAGGAGGGGCATTGTCGTGCTGCAATCATTGCATCAATTGAATGAAACGGCGTAGAGGTTCTAGATGTTACTCCTTAATATCCGTACTGGCTGGTGGTAAGAATTTGCAATAGATTATACCGTTACAGTCGACAAAACAATAAGAAGGATCTTGAATTAGATCGAACTTAACGTGTCTTTTTTGTCATGGATATTGGGCCTTGGCTTTGCTGTAATACCCATACACCCATGTTTCGTCAGCGGTTACGATGCGTTGGAGCAATTCTTGGTCTTCAGTATCTTTATTTAACAATAGCTTAATAACGACCTGCCCCAAGGATTCGTATTAGCTCATTGCTTTGTAACTTATACATCGCTGATATACCCGCAACTTCAGCAAGAAATTTTGGGTACGCAGCTGATTGGGCGATAGCTACAAGGCATAAACACATTGAAGAGACGGAGGACATATCTATCCTGAGGAGGTATTTCCGCAAGTGGAGGCTGCGGCCAAGCGCAGCGAAGACAGAAGTCAGTTGCTTCCATCTTAATAATAAATTAGCAAACCAAGAACTTCAAACAATCTTTGAGGGTAACTCACTTACTCATAAGGGTACCCCAAAATATTTAGGAATTACTCTAGTTAGGACCCTGCCCTTCAAGAAGCATCTCTCCCAAAAACAACAGCTAAGCTGAACATTCGGAATAATATCCTTCATAAACAGTGTGGCACCACTTGGGGATCCTCTTCTAGCACCTTACGCTCCTCCGCACTAGGCTTGGTTTACTCTGCTGCTGAGTACTGTACCCCGGCATGGCTCAACAGTCCTCACTCAATAAAAGTGGACGTTCAATTGAACAATACAATGCGTATCATATCGGGAATAATAAAATCAACCCCACCCAATGGCTTCCCATATTAAGTTACATTTCTCCACCACATCTCCGCAGACAGAACGCACTTTTAAGGGAATACCGGAAAATTATGAACAAGCTCCAACTGCCTATACAGTCGGATGTCCACGACCTAGAAAGGAATAGACTGCGCTCGAGACATCCAGCACTAAGAACAGCAGACGACTTACATCAGAACGCTATCAATCTGACCGAGTCATGGAGGAGAGAATAAGAATCAAAGCTGCCGGACAACGCCCAGAATATGCCGTCTATAACTCGAAAACCACCAGGCTTTGACATGCCACGAAAAGCATGGTCAGCGCTGAACAGAATACGAGCGAATCACGGAAGATGTGCTGACTCTATGTTTAAATGGGGGAAAAACGGCTTCACCAGAATGCGACCGTAACACCGGTAGACAAACCATTCGGCACATAGTAGACGCATGTCCTTTAAGATCCTATGCCGGCCCCATCGATGATTTGCTGGATGCAATAGACAGTGCAGTCGAATACATCCGAAATTTAGATGTTTGTTTGTAATATTTGTTTATACTTGTTTGTTTGTTTTATTTTCTTACTTATACTAATCAACTATGATTCTGTACATTTAATCTTGTATACCTGCATTATGTGATGTAATGCCGTACGATAAATAAAATAAATAGCTTAACAATTTCTTTACGATGCTGTGTTTGTTGAAAATTCAACAATTTCGGAATAGATTTGGCTGTCACTCATTACATGGCTAAAACGTTAGTAAAAATTGCTTCGTACGAGCCGTATCATACACAGACTTCTTCAGTAACCTCCCTTAGTGGTTTGTGGAAAAACTTTAAGAAAATGTATCATAGTATATAGGCCGCCCAGCCATGGTTTTCATGGCTAGGTACCCCCATAACCAAAGTTACCCAAAAGATACCTAAAAATTAACCTCTCAAAAATATAAGGTCACCATTAGTCAACCAAAAGTTAATGTGTAGTTTAACTATGTCACAAATTAGTTAACCATAGAGCAACCTTGAGCCATGATCAAGGTCGCTAGAAGGTTAACCATGAAGGATGACCAAAAACTATCCTTGAAAGTCTGTTTGGTTGGTCATAAAATATGTTCAAAGGCTAACCTTGAAAGTCATTGCTGGGTTAACTATAAAAGATGTTCAAAAGATAACCTTGAAGGATATGTTTTGGTTAACCGTAAAAGATGTCTAAAAGCTAACCTCGAAAGTAATTGTTGGGTTGACTATAAAATATATCCAAAAGCTAACGTTGAAAGTCATTGTTTGGTTAACCATAAAATATATCCAAAAGCTAAACTTAAAAGTTATTGTTTGGTTGGCCATAAAATACATCCAAACGCTATTCTTGAAAGTCATTGTTTGGTTGGACATAAAATATGTCCAAAAGCTAACCTTCAAAGCCATAGATTGGTTAACCGTAGAAAATGTTCACAGGCTAACCTTGAAAGTAATCTTTTGGACACCTTCTTGACTTACCCAAAAGTTAACGTTTTGGGCATCTCCCCAACATACACAAAATGTATGCTCTGTGGTCCTCAGTACTACGAGCCGAAAATTAATCATAGTTTTGGCAGTTCAAGAAACCGCGAAAGCCTTAAACAATATGTAAAAATATCGTTACATTTAGATTCAAGCTGTAATAATTTTTAAACCTAATTGCAATATACTTTTTTTTTTTTTTTCACACATTCATACTACCGTTCCCCCCC
>JABXWE010041924.1:0-14894 GCA_014611495.1 Limonius californicus | reverse complement strand
AACAGCTAACAGGCATAAGCCGATTAAGTATTATTGTCCTGGCAAACAAAATACATCAAGATCAAATCCTTGTCCGCCCCAAGGTTTGATTAATATAAGCACACGGCCCTGTTTAGGCAGGCAGGGCCTACGAACAAATATGGCTCAAACTTCTAGAGCAAATGCCTGTAAAGGCAGACAAGCTACAGGTCGGTCCTTACCTGATAATGCTGGGTGCAGTTCCCAAATGACGACGCGGTCTAAGCCGAAAGTAAATTGTAATATTGACAGTTCGAGAAACCGCGAAAGCCTCAAAGAATATACTTCTACAATTTTTCAGTAATTTCAAACAATAATTATTCAACATTCTTAACTAAATTAAAATTAAAAATTTTCAGTTTTCACTTAACAAAGACAGCATTACTTTCCACAATATTTCAGTAATTTCAAGCATAATAATTAATTCAACGTTCTTAATTAAAATAAAGTTAAAGATTTTCAGTTTTCACTTAAAAGGAAGCGTTACTTTCTACAATTTTTCAGTAATTTCCAACATAAAAATTATCCAACGTTCTTAATTAAATTAAAATTAAAAATTTCCAGTTTTCACTTAAAAGGCGGCATTACTTTCTACAATTTTTCAGCAATTTCAAACATAAAAATTATCCAACGTTCTTAATTAAATTATAATTAATAATTTCCAGTTTTCCCTTAAAAGGAAACACTACTTTCTACAATTTTTCAGTAATTTCAAATATAACAATTATCCAACTTTCTAAATTAAGTTAAAACTAATGATTCCCACTTTCCACTTAAAAAGGAAACACTACTTTCTACAATTATTCAGTAATTTCAAATATAATAATTATCCAATATTTTTAATTAAATTAAAATTATAGATTTCGAGTTTGCACTTAAAAAGGCGGCATTAATTTCTACAATTTTTCAGTAATTGCAAACATAAAAATTATCCCACGTTTTTAATTAAATTAAAATTAAGATTTACAATTGTCACTTAAAAGAAAGCATTGCTTTCTACAATGTTTCAGTAATTACAAACATAAAATTTATCCAACCTTCGTAATTAAATTGAAATTAAAGATTTCCAGTTTTCACTTAAAAGGCGGCATTACTTTCTACAGTTTTTCAGTAATTTCAAATAAAAAAATTATCCAACGTTCTTAATTAAGTTAAAACTAATGATTTTCACTTTCCACTTGAAAAAGAAGCATTACTTTCTACGATTATTCAGTAATTTCAAATATAATAATTATACAATATTTTTAATTAAATTAAAATTATAGATTTCGAGTTTGCACTTAAAAAGGCGGTATTAATTTCTACAATTTTTCAGTAATTGCAAACATAATAATTATCCAACGTTCTTAAATATACAAAAATTACAAATTTCCCCATTGTACTTAAAAAAGACAACATTGCCATATACACACTTATTCAGATGCAATAAATACCTAATCTTCTTAATTGAGTTACACAAATTTTCTTAATTTTACAGCATAGTTTAACTTTGTAATAAAGGAAAAAACTGACTTAACCTTAAACCTATAATCAGCTTCCATTCAACCAAAGAAATTTTCAAATTTCATTTATTTTTCTATTGTTTACTGGCACATAAATAAAGATTCATCAATTACCTATAGAATTTGGAATTTATTTTAACCCAACAACAGAAATTTTTTTACAGTTTTCAGGATTTCCAAGCCTGTTGTCAATTTTATTATAAAATGATAGTAAGTATGGCTCCACTGAAATGTTTAAGTTTAAATTATCTTAATTAAATAGAAAGTAATGGAATTTTCTTAATGGCCTTGTTTTCTAATTCTTATATCAAATGATAATTTTATGAAAACTAAGTAACAAATTTCGCATCTAAGCTATCCTATGACAGTGTAAACACTTACAAGTGTAGAAAGAGCACAGAAACACCGACAAGGGACGTTTCGAAATGTTCTTCACCTGATGATGACCCCGCTGCGAATTTACGAACGCAACTCCATCGTTTATTAAAGAAACCGCATAGCAGATAAAAATTTATCATTTATAGCATCCCGAAGGTCGTGGTGGAGGTAAACCCTTGAACGGCCTCATAATATTAAGGCTTTACATGGAAAGTTTTGATTAAATATCTTAGACATGCAACGCTCGCGACAATATATCCGTTGTCACCACAAAAACAGCTTTTGCATAACTTATTGGACACAATCCAAGATCCGAGATATTTGATAACGGAACGTAGTGAGAAAACGAGGAAGATAAATGCGAGGGCTTCACGAAACATCCGTGTAATGGGCAAGATAAATACTGAGATCTCTATAAACGGTAGGGATTTTCTTAAGTGGGTCAGCTCAGTATGTTCCAAATTAATTTCTATTAAGGCTATCATTTTTCCCCAGAATTTCCACCGTTTGTAGCTCACGCTCGTTCCTTGTTACTTTCTCATGCTTTACAGCGGGAAATATCCTAAACGTAGAAGAAATTTAGAAATTTTCATGGATGTACATACGTTCGGACTATAAAGTTTTTCAATTTTCTAAAGCTGTTCAAACATTTCTTCTGTATGCGAAAGTGCTTTCGCCAATTTTCTTTCCATAAACTCAAATAAAAACTTTTCAAGCGCGATCTAAAAGAAAATTGATCATGGTGGCGCCATTGTTCATCCATTAAGAGTTTTCTCCGAAATTAAGTAAACACGGGGAAATTTAGCCTACTGCCGTACACACCCCGATCTTCCATGCCACGATGTTTGATTGATAACTTCCTGGACTTAAGGAAAGCCCAGATAGTGCAACCACGAGAAAAGTGTTCTAGAAACGAATCCGATAAATATGTGAAATAATCGCGAAAGGGCGGACTTACTTCACCAATTCCGTGTCGCGAGCTCGAAGAGGTTTAAAATAGACTCCCCTGGGCCGTCCTGCAGATTATCTAGGTGTCAGGCAGGAAGCTTTCATTACAGCTTTAATGGAAATTTTTCTGATAAAGGAAAGTGCGTGTGCTTAAATGCTTGATATCTTATGTTGTAGTTTTTATCAGGTTCTTTGAAAAAGGGTCGCATTTTGCCCTAGACTTACAGTGTGGAAATCTGTGTCTTTCGGTTTTCCTTAAACTCCCCTAGTGTAAGTTCCCACAGGTTTCTTTATTTTGCATTGCAGTTACCTAACTCTACGCTTCTCTGTTCACTTTTTAAAATTTCTTTCCTAAGTCAACATTTTGTGATAATTTTCTCTAAAACTAATTAATTAACAAAATTGAATAACGTTTTCTTTGCATTTTTCGTAGTTTGGGAGTGCATTTCTCCTGCTAAGGGAATCGAAAGTTTTTCTTTGAATAGAGATCATCTTAAAATTTTTACTGCTTTATGGTTTTTCGCTTATATAATGCCATATTAAACCGTGCCTAATTTGAGGCATCAATTTAGAAACTGTAAATACTAAACAAATAATTTAATCTTGATTTTTTCAAGTCAGCCCTTCAATATCAATAAGATTTTATCTTCAACAATAACTAATCTTATCACATTTCCCACATTTTCTTTGCATGTTTGTAGTTATAATTTCAAAAAATAATAATAATCTCAATTTATTGATAAAAAAAGGATATTTCACGTTTGAGCAAAGTCTGTAAGAATCTATAATTTAAATTTTCCCATAATAAAACATAATTTTTCACAGATTTAGTACAGTTTTAAAATTAAAGTAATTATTGAATTTCCTTCTCAATTTTCGCAGTTCAATTATATATACCGGGATAATTAACTACCACTGTAAATATAATTAATTAAAAAAAATTAATGAGCACAATTATTTGAATTAATTTCCAATACTCTAACGTAAGAAATTCGTTTTCCTTTTAATAGAAAGACAACTTATAAACGTCCATTAACTTGGGACAAACCGGAGTAATTATATATTAAATCAGCCTCTTGGAAATATGAAAACACAACGAGAAAATAATTAATTTTCCTACGCCACAATTCATGACGTTTTCACCAAGCTTACAGTTCACACAGGCAATTACGAATTTCCCCCGCATCTCGGCACATGAGGAGTTTCTCGGTAAGGCGGTAACTTTCAAAGAGCAACTCCGCAATCAATCAAGGACGAATTTCGGATGCCGCACCAACTTCCAGTTATCAGTTTCAGCCACTTCACAAGTTAAACCAAGGAGGGGGCCACGCGTACAAACTAAGACCGAAGGGGCGTTAACTGGAACTAAAGCCGGGAAAAGAAAAAATAAAAAAAATAGGGAAAACGTGCGGATAAGGGCGGGTGGTGGTGGAGTGCACTTCGAGGGGTGTGCAGCGTGGAGCAGCACGTGAAATGCGAAGCTTCGCACGCGTGCACCATCGGCGAATTCGCGAGACTGCTGGCGGCCCGTCTGGGGCCCTGCGCGCGCTCCAGGATCCCTAACCCAGTCCTGCTGGCCGCCGATCCCAGGTCAGCATGATACTTCCACCCAGAACACCCAGTTCTAACCCCTTTGTCATCAACACTGTTTGTGACAGTGACAGACAGTTTGCTTTGCAAAAAAGGGTTGTTAGCTGCCTCGGTATGTTATGGTACTTTCCCGCCGTATTTCTGACAACCTGTTTTTCACAATCTTCACGTCCTATTTTTAGATAGAAACTAGCAAAAATAACTGAAATTAATTCACCGCGAAAAAGACCAATGCACAAGCTTCGAATTGTCGAATTTTAATCGATTGTTATAACTTTCTGCTTTTCAGCTCAAAGCAGACCGGAAATCATGTATATCCGGCGAATTCAACATTATATTAATATGGCATTAATGGATAACGAAATACTCGCAGTCTCTTGAAGTGGTAATGTGAAAGTTTTAAACGTCTATTTCACTACAAATGCAACGTTTTAAACAAATTAAGCAAATGCCACTCGGGCTAGAGGATATGTCCGCAAGTTGCAACATGTGATAGACAAGCTTTTTACGCTCGTTATCAATCAGAACATAACGCATAAAAAATTAAGTAAAATCCATTTGAATGAGGAAACAAGGCCTCTTTTGTAGTAAATTCTATACGCTTTCAAGATTCTACCTAAAACAAAAATACCTAAAAAACCATATCTCAATTCTCAACTCTGTCAATATTATTACGAAAATGTGCAGCAATTATTGCATAGAGCATTTCCAACGAATTAATAAATTACATGCCATTCAGGCAACGAAACATTCGTTTCAATATATTATTTAAAATCTTTTAAGTCTCTTTGTGAATCAAAGATACTTAAGAAACTACTTTCTATCTCTCAGTGTGACAAGTTTTAACAACTACGATTTCCGACTAATTACTTAATTAGATGCCATTTGGACTACCAATCTTTTATGGATTTTCACAGTGAATCATTTGCAGGCTTCTGAGACTCTTCGTGAATCAATCAATGGCCAAGCAACTACTTCCTTACTAATAGTATTAAAATTAGAATCTTAGGTAACTAGCACAATCACTATTCAGTGAGCTAATGCCAACTTGCCATTTGGGCTACAAAACACTGCACCGTTCTTGTATCCTCTATACGTTTGGCTATGGATCTAAAGTACCTTCCATGTGACTTTCAATATTAATTCAACATTTTAAGCAGCCGCTATTCTAATTACATTTCCGGGTATTAAACACTGCTACGCTATTATAGTGACTTAGTGAAACGCTTCGACGTTTCTTCACGAATCAGAAATGCACAAACAACTATCTCCTTATACGTTCGTCTACGAAACACTGACAAACATTGACAACTGGTCTTCTAGATGCATTAGAAATATCTACGCGACTAAGTTCTGACCCACAGTGTTAATATGAACATTTTAAGCGAATATTGCAACTGCATTTCCCACGAATTAAAAATGTGTATGAATGCCATTCGGACTAGCAAACACCCCAACAACGAATCATCGCCAAGCGTCTGAGCTGCTTCATGAATCAGAAACCCGATAGCAACTACTGTTGTAGTATCATATACGACAAATAAAAAAATTATGTTAATGCCATTCGGAGCGGAGGGGCTTCTGACAGCGATTTTTTAACAAGTTCCTTAACTTCCTTATGCATCAAAAACGCGAAATCAAGTTCTTGAGTCTAGGTTTCAATATATACAACTGCTTTTCAGATAAATGCAACAGTTATGCAAACACCTCTCAGGTTATGAAACTCTCAACGGATTCTGCAATAATTAATACACAAATAGCTGGGCATTTTATGAACAAAAAATGCCGAAGCAAGTAGCTTTTGACCTTCCGCGTTAATATGGATATTTTGGACGATTGGTGCGATTACTTTTTAAAAAGATTCAAATATTATGCAAGTCCTTCAGGCTATAAAACTCTCCTACGGCGCTTTATTGACAAATATCTATAAGCTTCTACATAGACCAAAACTGCTTGTATAAATAATTCTTGATGCTTAACTTTAAAAGATTATTTAGTTTAAAAATAAAAAGCAAGCATTTATTTTTCAAAACAATTTTCTTTGAAAAACTTGCATAGAGTGTAGGGAACAGATTCAGTTCTTGTAGCGGCGAGAATTCTCTGAGTTCCCTTCTGATTTATGTTTAACTTTCACCTCCGAGGTACGCTAGAGTGGACCATCAACGGGTCGATTTTCGTGTTTTTATTTTCCACATAAATACAGCGACGGATCTATTTCCAGCTGTCTTTTGAGGAATCGGCCTAAGGCAGACAACCGTAAAATATTTTATAGTATTTTGACGTTTTATGTTGTATCTTTACGAGGCACGGCAGCTCTAAACATTTGAGAAGTTACCATCTGCTAACAATCGATGTGATTAGGAAATAGTCCGAATCCTAATGGACTGACCTTTTCATATGTCCAAATAAAAAAATTAATACAAAAAAGTTGCATAACTGCAGAACTGCTGGCTGGTAGGATTTATTAGACTCAAATTAATGACGCGGATTCGTTGGAGCTGCTGCTTGCTTCTAAGTGAGTCAATTTCGGATCGAAATGTACGTCCGATTTGAATTTCACTTACAATCTGCATCCAACGTAATGATACAAATTTTCTTGCTCATTTCTCAGGTGCTGGGTTGAATTGAAATGCAAATTATATTCGGATTATAATAGTATTGTTCAATTTTCTGGATGAAGCTATAAATTAAACGTGATTAAGATAGCAGATGTTTCCCAGAAGCACGCGCTTACGTCCTTTGCGTCAGTCTGTCAGTCACCGTAACGTTTTTACGAGAAGCGAATTAAAATATTTACAAATATTACGATCCATTCTTCCGACTCGTTAGCTTTAATGGGCGCAAGCAGATGTAGTAAAAATTGTGGGAGTCACGCGAAAAAAGCGCAGCTTTTTACCTCGAACAAAAATTTTACTTAATTAAGTTCGTACGTAAAAAGGCAATTAGGTCCCGACAGAGGCATTAGAATAAATCAGCTCTATTTGCTATTTGCATTTTCTCACAGTGTTTTCCCGTCGGGGGGGAGGGTGGAAATCGGCAACGTGCAGATAATGAATACGGCACCAATAGAAAGGTTAGTAATATCAGCAATAAAAGATAATGGCGAAGCTGGCAGCAGTCCAAGCTCGTTGTTGTTTAATTCAATATCATCTCTGCAGATCGAAAAACAATCTGCAATATCATATGGCGACGGAACGAGAGAACGATGGAATTTTTATAAAGTTTTACTTCAGTGATTTCAAATATTTCAAGCGGCAAAATTTCTATTATGAAATATTTCCTCTGCGACAACCAGCGCCAAACAAAAGACAAGTCACGGGATGATGAATTGGTCCTTTTTATTGCATTTTATGCACATTTTTAAAACGAAACTAGAAATTAAATTTCTCCTACTAGTGTTTCTCGCTTCTACCCTTAATTAATTCCGAACTACTTTTATCAACACATTTTTTATGGAAAGAACAACGAGCTTATAAACACCATCGGTAGATTTAATCGCTGTTTAATTGGGAATAATTATTCTAATTACCTTCTTGTTAGTAGAAAATCAGAACTCTTTGTAAAATCACTGCAGATATTCAACATACTAGTTGTAAATTTTGTGCTGAATAAACCCTCCTTGAATCTCATTACCTAATCCGAAGGAATCATCGTGTCTGCTTGATTACAGTCCGCATTTTGCCGTAATTCCACCCTCAAAACCCAAGTAGCTGTCAGCTGGCTTGCTTTCAACTTCCTCGACATTTTCCTGAAGTAATTTTAGAACCTAGTGTGCCCCATATTTCGGATGTATCCAGTAAAATGATTGTTTTCGTGCGCCGGAAAAGGATGGCATGAATGCAGACCTTGTCTTGGAAAAACAATGAGTCCATTTCCTACAAAATTATTGTTTCGCCATTCCGAAACATAACTTTGCATCGTGAGAAGGAAGCTGAAGTCGTTTCGAATGTAATCATACTTTGATCACTTGCAAGCGCATTGCTACGATGTAAGAATTTTCTGTTTAAGTAAGGCTCTAAAGAGCAACATCCTGGAAGAATGAGATATCTTGAAAGAACACGATAGGAAAATCTTTTAGATATGAATTTTTTGAATATTTCCCAAAAGAACATTCATACGGTGCCACAGTGTCATGGAAGACACTTAGACAGTTTTTCAAGAAAATCATGATTTACCCATCCTGGAATGCAAATTTACGATGAGAAAAGCTTCTGACGAACACTATGATTACTTTCAAGAAGATTATTATGTTTAGAGTTTGAAAGACGATACTAGAAGAAAATTACGGAGGTTTCCAATATAATTATCACCTGACCACTTTGAAAAGCAGTGGAACAATGTGAAAAGCTTCCCTACTACTATTAACACTACGGATTGGATGAATGGTTAGAAGAAAAATGTAGAAGCTTTCAATAAAACTGGAGTACTAGAAAGAGGAATGATTCTACGAAAAGAGCTACTGTAGATGAACGTAATTAATACGATCATTATTTTAACACTAGGATCTTCGCTGATCATCTAGCAGAGACTTTTCGGCCTAATCAGATGCAAGTACGTATCACACTTGACGTTTCAGAAAACCCATCTTTCAGAAGAAATTACGCCAGTTACTCTAAAGGAGTTAACAAAGGAGATCAAGACCAACATGAATCCAAGAAAAGCTCCAGGATTCGATTTGACTACGGGAAATACTTTAGGAAAGGTATAATCGTGCTTACTTAACTCGTAAATGCGGAATTTAGATTGAAACATGTCCCCTCCATCTGGAAAATAGCGGAAATAATAATATTACCAAAACCCGGAAAACTTCCTTATGATGGGAAGTCGTATAGACCCATATCACTGCTCCTGATCATCTCCAAACTATTCGAATAATTGCTCCTAAAAAGGATGAGAATTTTAATATAGGTTAATAAACCTGACATGATGACATTAACAGTAACTGCGTGAAGCTGCAGCAAAACATACTGTGAAAGTGCCATCATACCATACAAAGAGTACACCATGGTTATGTGAAGAAATAAAGGCAATATCCGGAAACAAAAGAAAAGCTTACGTTAAATTCACAATGGCTCCATCCCCAGAAGCATATGAAGAATATAAAATAACAAGAAAGGAGTTCAACGCACAAATCAGGCAAAAACAAGGACACTATTGGAAACATACACCAAGGGTTTGGAAAGAAATTTTTATGATGAACAGAAACGAGTATGGAGGATGATTCAGAATCAGAAAAAGGATATTAGAGAATACATTCCTTTAACAGGCATTGATGCAGAAAAGTGAGTAGATTATTTCGCCATACTCCATGCAGGAGCGCTTGAAGACATAACAGAAGAATTACAATTTCAACAGGAGAACACGAGGGTAGTACTAGACGTAAGTGAAGAAGAAATTAAAGATACTATCAAGAAACTCAAAAATCGTAAATTAGCAGGTGAGGATAACATCACCAACGAAATGACTAAATATGGAGGAACTGCACTACTAAAACAAATTACCATTCTTATACAACAAATATTTAAAACCTGTGAAGTGCCAGACGAAATTGTTATTCCAATATTTAAGAAGGGAAACAAATAACTATCGGAGAATCACCGAGGAGTAAACCTCCTCAATACTCATCTTAAACTCACTACTAGACTTATTACCCAAAAACTTACCGATATTATTAACCTGTATGATGAGCAACAGAGGTTTAGACAAGACGATCGTGTATCGATGCAATTTCTATAATCCGAAAATTGACTGAAAATTTTCTAGAATACAATAAACATCCCTAACGGCCTGGTACAACTAATCAGTAATATTTAGAAGAATAATTACACAAAAGTAACTAGAAGGAAAGCATTATGGGAACATACCAGTAAGCCAAGGGATAAGACAAGGAGATTCTTTAAGTCGCCTTATCTTCAATCTGTTAATGAACGAGATAATTCAAGAAATAAAACACTTACCTGGCTATAAACTAGGAGAGAAAAACATCAACGCAATCTGTTATGGAGATGATATTGCCCTTGTAGTCCAAAACGAGGACCAACTTCAAAGACTACTGTTTAAGCCCAGCCAATCGTGCCAAAAGTACAATTTAACGATATCCACCACAAGAACTAAATGCCTCACAATCTCTAAAGAACCACTACGGTGTAAACTACAATTATACGATCAAGTAGTTGAGCAAGTGATGACATTTACGTACCTAGGCATCTAGATCATAAGTAAAAAAAATTTAACATCAGAAGTGCGTCAAAAATACCCGGATGTCTTAAACGATACTGTATGGCGGAATAAACATCTAAGAGCAGAGCCAAAAGTGGGATTTATAAAAGTGTGCATATTAACATATGCGGCTGAAACAAGAGCGGACACCTCCTAAACAAAACAAATTATGGAAGCCACTGAAATGAAAACGCTACGAAAAATAGTAAATAAGATGATGGACAGAGTGAGAAGCAATAACATTCGAGAACAATCCCAGACACAGAAGATTGACGACTGGGTAAAAACGAGAAGACAAGAATGAAACGCACACGTATCGAGAATGGAGGAAAATGCATTTATCGAATCGCCCGGGATAACACACATGAGGGAAGAAGAAGTCAAGGACGCCCCTCAAAAGCGATGGAGTGACACTCTGGAAGAAACATGCCAGTAGACCTATAAGGCTGAAGAAGAAGTTAATAAACTGATTCCGAACTATCAGTTTGGATTAAAGCAGAAACATTCTACTATTGACCAAGTACACCGGATAGTGGACGTAATAGAAAAGGCCTAAGAAGAAGAACGGGTGTTCTCTGCTGCTCTTTTCGACGTAGCACAAGCGTTCGACAAGGTCTGGCATGAGGACTTGATCCATAAACGGAATAAAACTCTCCCGAAACAGTATGTTTGAATTTTACCGTTTTATATTTCTGACACTCTATTTCGTATTAAACAGGAAGGAATTCTTGCGAGTGTGCCTCAGGGGAGTGTATTGGGACCAGTCCTGCACCTGCTCTACACCAATGACATGCAAGAAATAACCACAGCTACCTTCGCTGATAATACAGCCTTGCTTTTAATAGGTCAAAATGCAGTGAATTCCACAGAAAAATTGCAAAGATCTTGTGACAGAATAGTTCAATGGACTTACAAAGGAAAAACTAAATTGTATAAACTTAAATCCAGCCATATCAATTTTAGCAATAGAAGAGTGACTGATCCACCTTCAATCAATATTAATGGCACTGTCGTTCCAAAATTAGGGCAATTACCTAGGTATGACCCTGAATGCGAAGCTACGATGGAAGGAGCATGTTAACAAGAAGAAAAGGGCTGAACTCGGCATTAAATATAAACAGCACTATTGGCTCCTGGGAAGGGACTCTAAGTTGTCAATACAGCATAAAATTCTTATCTATAACCAGATTCTCAAACCCATTGGTTATATGGTATACAGCTATGAAATTGCACCATACCATTCAAACGCTCCAGAACAAAGTACAGCGGAACACGGTTAATGCGTCATGGCATGCAATAAGGATATTAATCGTGATCTTGGGATTCCTCTTGTCAAAGATGAGATTAGAAAATTTGCAAGGACGTTCAAAACTAGACTTCATCGGTATGTTAATATGGAGCTCTTCATTTTTGGACAACAACATCTAGTTCGCAGGCTGAAGATGACCAAGCCATTTGAGTTAGTGTAGTGTATGTGCAATTAAGAGCAGAGCGCAATGCGCGAGTGAGAGATTGATGCGTGTATTAGTACCAACTAGCTTCAAACATAGGACATCCATGGATGGATCTATGTATATGTACCCTTCATTGTTAAGACTTAACATAGAAAATTTAATGGTTAGACAGTATAACCAGTTTTAATATTATAAGCACTGTACGGACGTTGTTAATAAAAAAAGATAATTAACACTACAGCAGGTAAATTAGGGAAAAATGATATGACTTCGAAGAACATTCAGAACGTTTGCAATAAAACCATGGGCTCGTCTGAATTGTCGAGGCGCAACTCGAAAAGCTTCTTCTAGAAGGGAATTCTGTTTATATTAGCAAGGAAATTATTATGGTACGATAGAACTATTACATTTGGAAGAAAATTGAAAATATTTGCAAGAAATTCATTTTCAGACCCATTCAAGAGTCAATGGTACGGACTGGGAGAAAGAAATACCACTGTTTAGCCACTCTTAAACCTAATGAGACGATGGAGAAACCGTCAACCTGAATCATAATACGTACTTCTAATAACATTATTATTGTGTCTCTCTAGAACACCATGGTATAAAGGAAAAGCTTCTCTGGGAAGTAATTCCGGATGTATAACAGAACATCGTTATTTGACCATTCTGAACATCAATGGAAAAACATTATCCAGATAATATATTAGGCATATTTTAAGCGGCATTATTTGTCAGTCCAAAAAATAATTCTATAAAAGATAATGTTTCCTTAGAGAACTTGCTGATTTTTATATTTCTTTCTGGTATTCAATAGAATGGTAGGGAAATATTATTGAAGAGCAGATTCTTCAAGATTCTTCAAACTATTCATTCATTCCGAAATTCTATGGTAAGATGGAAGACGTTCCTTTAGAGAAATATTTAGATATATTGTAGAATATTTCTCTTTACTACAATATTCTTAAGAAATTTTTTTTTTTACGCGGAATTATCATCAAAGGACATTTAATGGTAATTTCGGGTGAGCAGTTATGACAGTTTGGCCAACTGTCATAACTGCTCACCAGTTAATTCGCAATCTGTCGAGAAAGATAAACAATTTCGCGACTGTCGGTCACTCCAGCTGCTTGGTATTCAAAGCCCGTCAGTTGTGGAGGACAAAAAAAGGAGCAGCCTCGTTAGCTGCCTCTGCCATGGCACATCTAGATCAGACGACAAGACGGACAAGTGTTAGTGTTTACCGGAGGTGGTGGTACGAATTTAGAAGTGGGACGTCGGCCGATGAATTCAAATTATGCAAGTTCGCTATTTCCAGGAGCCCGCGCTCTATTCTCGAACGTTGCCGCCCACGCACGTCGCTGCTTTCGAAGTCCTTCAACAATTCGGCACCGCTGTCTGTGCTCCAACTTGCAAAACAATGAGCCAACTATTGGATCGTCAGTGGTGTCGGAGTTGTTCTCTTACAGATTCAATAAATAATTAAAAGTATCAACAATGAAAAGGAAGTAGCTATTGAGGATTTACTTGGAAGGAAGTCGTTGCATAAGAATACGTATGTACAATGTTAGTCGATCATCCACACACTGTACAATTCGTAACAATAGAGTTTATTCAGTCGTTGGTTAAATGCAAAACCGTACATTTTAATTGAAAATTATGTGACGACGAAAAAGTCAAAGTAATTTCATAAGTAAGTATTTCCTGTCTTTTTTGTCATTATATTATCGCCCGTACAAAAAAATAAAATTCAAGGTTAGATCTTGCAGGATATTTGCAAGGCCATGTTTAATATAATATTAAAAATTGTACAGCAAATTGCTGTTCATTTTCACAAAATAGGTGATCATTGATGTGGGCAGCTAGGTATTCTGTGTGATAGTAAAAATTCTGTGTTATGCATCCAAATTTGGCAGTGCTAACCCTAAAAACGCTACTGAATTCACTACCATTATACACCAAAAATAAATCAAGCTAACGTCATATAATTATAGGTTATCGTATTGACAATATTACCTATAGAAGAAAATTTGAAAATTATTAAAATGGAAATTGTAATAATTTTATAGTAGGCTGAAATATATAGGCATCATATTGTATGCTCTGGAATACAATTAACATTTAGGAAAGGTTGCTTTCTTAATGTCACACATCTGGGAACAAATTTTCTGTTTTATCAATTTTTCGAATTAAAAGGAATACCAGAAGTCTACCGACATCCCAAACATAAGAAAATGGCATGGAAATAGAGTTTCGTTATAAGGACTGTGACGTCACCCAAAGATGTCAAGTTTTAAATTTAAAACTTTTATATTTTTGAGATAAATAATGCGTTTATTAAAAAATGGGAAATATGGGACTTCCAATAGTTGTTCAAGAACCTAAATTTAAATTTAATGGAAGATCAACGACTCTTTCGTAACATTATTTTTTAATGAGATAAACGTTGGCACCCGCAAATGATTTTGCAAGGTATTTTGCTAGGAATAAATTTTCTGTTCACCCTATTTTCGAATTAAAAGAAATACCGGAATTCAACATACCAGGAGTAAACATAGGACAATGGCATGGAAATAAAGTTTCGTTATAAGGACTATGACGTCACCCAAAGATGACAAGTTTTATATTTAAAATCTTTAATATTTTTGAGATAAATAATGCGTTTATTAAAAAATGGCAAAATATGGGACTTTCAATAGTTGCTCAAGAATCTAAACTTAAATTTAATGGAACATTTTCAACGACCCCATCGTAGATTTATTTTTTAATAAGACCAGCATGGACA
>JABXWE010041922.1:0-14026 GCA_014611495.1 Limonius californicus | reverse complement strand
ATTGATGTCATTAATAGTCATGAAGTCATCAAATACCGCAGATTACCATGGATTGAAGGGCTTACCCCTAAGCTGTGTAAGATCTTAAAAACTGAGAATACCCAAATTGCCAAATACAATATAAAAACTGTCGCGTCCTTATTTTCCAGGCTGAAGGACAAAAACTCCTGTGTTATGCAATTCTAACGTGATTTATTCGATTCCTTGTGGAGGATGTGATAAGGTTTATATCGGTCAAACAGCTCAATGGCTGAAATCTAGAATTGCAAAACACAGAAGTGACTGCAGGTTGGAAAAAGACACGAGTGCTCTGGCCACACATAGCAAGGAGGCTGGTCATTTGTTTAACTTTAATCAAGTAAAGGTTCTTGATCAGGAATCTAAATACAGAAGCAGACTTTTCCTTGAAATGACTCATATTGTTTGTAACCCACTTAGCATAAATTTTAGAACTGATATTGATAACTTAAGTAGTATCTATTCGTATTTACTCAATTTTAATAATATACATAATGTTAATCATACAGTTAATGCTGTTGATTTGGATTAATTTGTTTAAAAAATCGTTTGTCTAGGCTTCATTTCATTTTGTGAATTTTTGTGCGGTTTTTGAATTTCCCGCCTTCTTGTCATGTTATTTAGTTGTGAATAGTTGGTATTAGAACCAACTTCCTGTGATAACATCTGCACATGACGACTTAAGTCGTGTTTTAAATTGTTTCAATTTGTTTCAAGTTGTTTTAATGTGTTTGTTTGTCTTAACTTATTCTGACACATCTGTGATTATTTGTTAACTTATGGTTAATATGTTAGACCTCGAGTACGCGCTTTGGCGTGATTCCAATGTTAGAACTTTGATTTGTAAGTAAGACCTAACCTAACTTTTATAAATTGTTAACATTGGTTCTTGGAATTCCAGAATCCTGATGAAGAAATAAATTATTTCGAAAGCTTGATTAAAAATCGAATAGTTTCTATTCTTTTTTGCCCCTTGGCCATTAACCCGACATTTGTGTATACCTAACAAGTATTTTGGTCAATACTTCCCCACTGGTTCAACATATTTCCAATTGCCATATATTTTCAGACTAATACGACTATAATATATTTTCTCATTAAAAAGCTATAGTATATAACTACCGTTGATATAAGTTAATAAGTGAGATATTCGCATTTAAAATAACCTTTGTAACTATTGGTAATGATTTTTTAATACATGTTTTCTACTTATTATTAATTTTATGCCATCAGGTGTATCCAAACTTTTAAGAAGTAAATGTATAATCGAGTTAGCCCGAAAATTGTTTCGTTTAATAAAATTAAGACTCTGCTTGTTCTAGTTATGTATACTGAAAAATCAATCAATCATTTTAGCAATTTTACTTAATCATAATTTTTGGCGTTTATTGTTGATGATAAGGGAGATGTTTACACTTGTCTTATACTTATTACGAGTGGTTGTATACGATATTTCAAAGGCCAGTATTTTGCTTATCATTAACTTTGAATAGTCAGATGGTTAAAATTTTTAAAGAGAAAATATTCAAAAGAATGTTCTACTAAAATTTCAGAAAATGTCGCTTCTGCTTAAGGCAGAGTCAGCCATCTTATTTGCTTGAAAAACGAATTCTCTACAAACGACTTCTGTTATTTTCAAAATAGCTAACTAAATAATATTAACTACCCAGACCAAATCAATAAAGTGATACTTTTACAGTTATCGGGATTTCCCTAAAATGTTTATTAAATCCGGGCAATAGACTAAATAGTTTTGTTACACCTAGTGTACCGGGATTCAAATACTGAATTGCAAAAGTATTAGAATAAGATGGCTGACTATATCTAATTAATAATTTATGCAGCCTCCGGTAAAACAAAAATAGATTTACTAACCACGAAGCCAGGTACACCTTCTTTGATTGCTAAAACTGTAGCTCACGGGCTTTTTTCTTATACTAATCATAATAAGAATATCCACCCTCAAATAAAATAGCCTGACAACACGAAGAGATGTATCTATTTTCCAACGCTCAACTATTATTGGAAGACACGAAAATTTGTATATCTCTTGAATAATAAATTAGAACAAAACAACACAGCAGCCTTTTTAATATATAGACGGTGTTTTTGGATAAGGAAGAAAATAATACATCGCGTTTTTGCGGTCTTTTGAGCTCCTTGAACCAGGACCACACAGGGCACACCGAAAGAAAGCCGTTTGAAGTGCCCACAAGGGAGATTACAAGTGTGAAGAATGGCACTTAAGCATCACGGTCAAATTGCTCTTTCTCTAAATAAGCGTATTTAAGAAATCCCTTTACTTGCAGACCCATATAATTCCAGGTTTTCGCAAACTTTCCATACAACAGAGCGGAAACTCCAGAAATTACCTCCCTTAAGGCATCATAAAAATGGGTGGTCTAAATTTTGGAAAGTCTTCAACTATCGTGTTTTTTTTTGAATAAACTAAATAAATTAAATTGTTTATTGCTTCATGCAAATTCTACACTTGTTAAGTATTTTAACATTTTGTAATAAAATGATAAACATATCCAGGTGTTGTTTGTACAAGCAGAAGTTTCTCTGGGATTGAAAGTTTACCGCCCCTTCAGGCATGCACGATTACACAGCTAACGTCCTCAATTAGGGCTAGAGCTTTGAAATTGCCGCAAATTTTTCAGAAATACTTCAGTACGCCCTTAAAAAATGTAATACAGAATACAAAAATAATCCTGCTAAATTTAACAAAAACAAGATTTTCAAGAACTTTTAGTTACAAACTAGAAGTAGTCAATTTCTAGTTATTACATCTTTAGAAACGTGCCTTAAACGGATAGCCATTACTAATCATTTTCCAATCGTTGTACAAACGAGTTGCTCCAGTCCAAAAATTATAATAGTTAAACAAACTCTTTGGTGCATAAAAATACAAATATGTACTAAGGCTGGAAATGTTGCCGATGTTACAAGTAGGCAAGTGCATATCTGCATATTTGATTGTATCACACACTGGATGTTCATTTACTGTTCAAACATAAGAAACAAATGTGATTTTAGATATATTACAAGGTTACAGCATAAATTAGTACATAAGTTACGATAAACAGGCAAAACCTATTTTTTCTATTATCAGAAATTTGATATAAAGTCTCTTCTAAAACAGTATTTAAAAATTATAGTAATTCAAAATAAAAAGGATTAGGTATCGTGCGAAGCAGGTACCTATGTAAGGGAGTTATCGATATCCTAGCAATACAATATTATTATAATTTATTATTAGGTAAAATTTATTCGTCGAACATTTTGTACCCATTCGGGTCTGCAATTCCGAGGTCAACAACAAAGTTGACAATTCAGAAATCAAATTAATTAGCAGGTAACTTAAATAGAAACCGTTGCCACCAACCATTTTAGAGCCAGCGATACAGTGATTTCAAACAAATGCTTGAGAATATTCATCAATCAGTCTCAGCTTTCGGAAAATAGAACTGGAAACGGAAGCGGAAAACGTTCCTTGTTAAATAAAAATAAAAATATATACTCACTATGTAAACATAGTAATTTCACATTCACCCACAACTAACCTTGCAATAAACGTCTCTGGATAAAACGGTTTCCATGTTTAAATACAAATACGGTAATTTTACGTTTTTCTAAGAATAGTGTTATGATACGTGGCTTGTTCAACTAAAACCTATCTTTGATCAACTTAGCCTTGAAAGCAAATGCACTACTCTACAAACCACCCTGATAATACAGCACATGGCGGGTCAGCGGTTATCATTAAATATCGTATTTCACACCATGAACTACCCAAATTCCAAACCGAATGGATACAAGCTGCAAATGTGGAAATTAATGCTCTGCCTTGGCCAGTTGTAATATCGGCAATATATAGTCCTCCAAGACATCAAATTACTTCCATCCAGTACCAAACGTTTTTCCAGTCCTTAGGAGTTAAATTTATTTCCGGAGGTCACTGGAATTGTAAACACATACACTAGGGTTCAAGACTCATCACGACAAAAGCCAGAAACCTCCTAAGAACTATGACCGACAACAACCATGACTTTCTCTCTACAGGCGACCAACGTACTGGCCAACAGACCTAGAAAAAATACCAGATCTATTGGACTTCTTCGTAATGCATGGTATATCAACAAATTACAGTAGGGTACAGTCGAATAATGACATGACATCTCACCATACGCCAATCATAACGACAATAAGCAGCCACATTATTAAGAAAGAAGAGCTTTATACTCTCACGAACAAGAGAACGAACTGGGACACATTCCAAACCTTTATTGAAGAAAACATAAGTTTACAGTTGCGAATAAAACAACCAGAAGATCTTGATGCAGCAGTCCACTATTTAACTAATCTTATCCAGGAAGCTACCTGGGAGTCTACTCCTAGTCCAGATGAAGATATACCTGAAAGTAACAATATCCCATTGTATATAAGGGAACCGATGGCTGAAAAACGTAGAGCTCGGGCGCGGAAAAGATCACGAAATCAGATTAACACGAAAACTCAGAGCAACCCTTCAAGAACACAAAAATAATTCGTTTCAAAATTACATTACCCACCTAAATAAAAATGATCACTCCATTTGGAGAGTAACCAAAAAACTAAAAAGACCACAAGCTCACATTCCACCAATTTTGACCGAAGATGGTACGTGGACTAGATCGAATAAAGAGAAAGCAGATACATCCTATAGATCGATTAGTTTGCTTCCCATATTAAGTAAGGCATTCGAAAAGTAATTACTAAAAAGAATGAGAGAAGACGTAGAACTTTCGACAGCAATCCCTCGACATCAATTTGGAATCCGCGAAAATCATTCAACTATCCACCAAACAAACAGAATTGTAAATACTATTCCTAAAAGTTTGGAAGAGAAGAAATACTGCATGGCGGCGTTCCTCGATGTATCACAAGCTTTCGATAGAGTATGGTATGCAACACTGCTATACAAGCTAAAACAATTACTCCGAAGCCCATATTACTTAATCCTACAATCTCACCTATCCGACCCCTACTATTCAGTGAAATACATGAACACACTTTCCGATTATTATTCCATCAACTCCGATGTCCGGCAAGGGGCAATGTATTGGGGTCGATCCTCTACCTCCTGTTTACGTCTGACATACCAGAGACAAACAACACCCTAATTGCCACCTTCGCTGACGACACTGCCATTTTATCTGTTCATGAAGATCCACATTTAGCCAGCGAACGCCTCCAAGAACACTTAAACCTTGTCAGCGAATGGTTAAGTCGATGGCGAATAAACATCAGCAAAACCAAATCTACGCAAGTTAGTTTCACCACGAAATTCACCACGTATCCGCCAGTCAATATGGATGGTGCCGTCATTCCTGTGAAGTATGAAGGGAAATATTTGGGACTTCACCTGATCAGAAACGAACATGGCAAAAACACATACAAGCAATTAAACATTAAAGTTACGCAGATATATTGGCTGCTCGATAGAAGATCATCATTGTCAACTGACAACAAACTGTTGCTGTACAAAATCATTCTAAAACCAGTATGGACATATGGCCTTCAACTGTGGGGATGTGCCAAGAAATCCAATATCAGTATTATCCAGAGGTTTCAATCCAATTTCATACGCTCAATAATCAACCCACCCTGGTATGTTACTAACCAGGCCATCTACGAAGACCTGCGAGTACCTTTCGTGCAAGACGAGATCCACCGATTTGCTGCCAACTATCACGCAAAAACTCACGGTCACCCGAATGAGCTAGTGGGCCACCTCTCAAACGAAGTAATTCCAAGGAGACTACAGAGAATAATATGGCCAACTGATTTATTGATGCAATAAAACATACTCTCCACAATTAAAATACATATCATAGTACACTAATCTATAATGTAATAAATAATAAATTATAAATAATATATACAGGAGTATAGGAGTAACATCAATGGATGATTATCTCCTTCAATGTCTTGTACTCAAATAACTCATTTTCTTAATACTCATCCAGAGTAAATGTAAAATTGAATTGATATTAATAAAAAAATGAATTTTTTGCATTGCTTATTTACCTACAGGGAATGCACACATATTTATATATTTCCCATTGCATCTATCTCTAAGTTACTTCATATCGCAGATATAAAGGGTGATTCTAAACATGTGCGAAAAATTTTAACAACTACAGCTGAGGTTAATTAATCCCTAAATCACCTGTAATGAGTTTTAAATTCGGCACGGTTTATGTTAGATTTGAAATTTGTTTACATCAATTCATTAAAATATATATTTTGCTTTTTGTATGATTGTGACTTTGTTGTTCTGGAAAGCTAACAGTCCAAGCCCAATTTTCAGTGGAGCAAAATGTACAATTGAGTGTTCAAAGTGTAGGAAATCTTAGCCAGAAGTGAAAGATTAGTTTAAAAAAGTGGAAATTAGGGTACATCGTAAAAAATAGGATTGTTAACCTAGTGTTTTTCTTCCAGCATCTGAACTAATATTCTAGTAGTAGTAGATAGTAGTAACGCCTTAACAATTTTTTTCAAAAATATAATGTAAAAAGTGGTATCTAACAGAGTTTATAATAGAAATATCAGTTTATCAGTCAATTTCTTCTCCAACTTCATCAACTTCTTCACACTCAATTGTATATTTTTTTTTTACTGAAAATTAAGCTTGGACTGTTAACTTACCAACACGATGGACAATAAATAAATAAGTTAGATACATTTTAGTGAATTGATGTAGAGAACTTGGAAGCCCTATAAGTATGAGTAAACCTTGTGAATTAATAAAAAAATTACAATCTGAGTTAGGGGTTAAATCACATGTTCAGAATCACTCTATATAATAAGGACTTTTGTAACATATTTTAAAGCATGTATGCACTATCTCTACAGCATTTTCGCTCAACTCTAGTTATAAGCGTGCCTTCTAGCGTAGATGGGGTTCGGCAATCGAGCAGGTGATGAGCCATAAAGGAAACGTAATACTTTAATTGCGGAATTTAAGTAGGTCACAGCTGGTTTTGCAAAATGTTCAGATGCGTCAAAAGATAAGGGACCAATAAAAAGGAAACTCGTGCCATTAGTGCACTTTACTATTTAACAAATATGGGTCAAATACTGTATAAGCTAGCAATATTTATTTGAGCCCTTAGACAGTTAGGGGTTAATACGATGAGGGTTTCTATACATGTAGGGCATTCAGTGATACCCTTTAACCTTGCAAAGGCAGAAGAGAAGATCAAAAATAATAATACAGGAAAATGCACCATTCAAAGATGAAACGGAAAGCTATAATACAATCAACAAACCGAAATGTTTTAGTAATCTTTAGTAAGAAATGTCTTATGCAAACAGACCGATAATGTTTGTCCACTTACATATTTTATCACACGTCTTGGCAAATACAAGACACGTGTTAAAACGCTCATTGTGTGGTGAGTCCAACTATAAAAGTTTATACGCGGGCGTAGGTGTATAAAAAGCTTTTTACATATTCGTTTTACACTATTAAGGTGTACTGATATAGTACTTAAATGAAATGGAGAATACTAAAAATTTGCTTTCGTTTAACAACTGGGTGGTGTTTCTAAACCAGTATTTTGTTTTAGTACGGTTACATAAGCACGTTTGCAGGTAACTTTTTTATTTTCACTACGGTCCAAAGGTAGAAAACGAATTTTATACATACGAGAATACAACTTTTTCCAATAAAAACGCTTAAACCAACAATCTAATCGATTGAAAAACTATTTTTTGTCGGTATGGAAAGATGTTATTGTTTATATGCTCACATAAAAGTATTATTCAGTACCGTCAAGAAAGGCCATTCAGGTTTAATTACCCAATCTAGCTTATCTGTATTAACGAATACGCTACAAACATTTTGCTGTATTGTGCATAAGATCCTCTATGCTGAAAGTGTTTTCCAATACAAGAAAGTTTTTGCTCTTACGATTATTATACAATTTTTCTTCGGAATTAAATATCCTGTATACTTTAAAATTTTCCATTGAAGGGGCTTAAAAGGTTTATTAAATCTAATATATCTCATTCATACCTAATAGTCTAAGAAATTGAAAAGGAACAAATATTTGTTTGTAATTAAGGGCCTACTAAAGTGACTCAAATAAGCTAAACTTAACGCTTTCTATTGTCACCGTAGCTACGTTAATAAGCGACTGAACCACTTGCGATTTTCAATAACTACTAAACAACATATCCAAGATTGACATAAGAAAACAATTTAAAAAATTAAAAGAACTAGTGATAAAGAATTACAAAATTCGGTTAAATAAATCTACGTTTACTACATATGTTTAGTGACATTTTTTCATCTCATTATGAACTACCATTCCTTAAGAATATAATGCACCTCAACCTCAATCTCAAAATGTATCTAATTTTTCTTACAAACAGAACAATGCCAAGATTCTGTTATCAATTAGCTTTATCGTATATTATACGTATTGTCTTTCACATTGGCTGCAGTTCGATTTCCAGGGTTTAGGTAAACTGCCGTAAACCCCATGGCGGACGGAGGAATGACTATAATGGTGTACTGAAGTAAAAATTTTTTTTTGTTTATAGTTGTCAGATTTAGAATCCCCTTAATGCAGGCAAAATGTCTAAAATTCCATACCAGAGTTGAAGAGTTGGATTTGGTGAACATATAAATACGTACGTACGTCCAAATTTAACAGCTTCTGTTTCGATGCATATAAGAAAGTAGCAGTAACTGCAATAAACAGTAATAACTTAGGAAATGGTTATATTAAAAGTGTATAGGATTAAATTAAAACTATTTGTTTATATTACATCAATTTCCAGGAAGAGGAATAATTATTATATACAAGATAATTCGAAACATATGCGAAAATCTTTAACTGCGTATAGTTAATCTTTGGCCTGCCAAGGGGGTATATTTTTTAACCCAGACACACAAAATTGCCTGCATTTTAAAGATTTTTTTAATTTAATTATCCTACGGCCATTGCCTCTAATAATGTTTTAAGTAACCTATAACATCAAAATCGGTGCATGTACACTTCATATTTTGAAATATAATCAATTTTGTTTGTTGGGGTACACTTTATACCCCGTCTGGGTTTAGATGTATTAGCGTTAGCTTGCACATAGGCATGTATATTTCTTAGAGAAATGGTCACGTGTTTGTAAACTTGATTTGCGCGTCTCACATACTATAAGAAGTGCCGTAGTTATTGTGCCTAATACCAGCAAGTGGAGGATTAAACTCAACGGCGAGAAATCAACCGCATCCTATTTCGACACCCGAACTCCTTCCGAACCCCCAGACTGGATCCAACCGACATAAATATTTCTGCCCATAATCAAGTAATCTCCCTTTCAAACCAGGCCCGGTATCTGGGGATCATCTTCAGAAATACCTGCTCCCTAAACCTCGACATCCGAGAAACCCTGAAAAAAGTCGGAAACCGTTCCAGTCTTCTTCGGCGCATCCAAGGCCGCTTCCACGGCTGCGACTCTCGAACCCTCCTCCACACCTATAACACCTTCATTCGCCCCGTCATTGAATACCGAGCCCCCATATACGCCACTCTTAAACCCCATCTCCTACATCAAATCGCAGTATGCGAAAGGCAAAACCTCCGTTGCATATTCCGTCTTCACAGACAACACCCCAGCCACTAGTCCACATCGACAGCGAAACCACTCCGATATGCGACCGCCACACCCACCTTCAGCAGAAATACATCGCTCGCACCGTTCAGCAAGGCGTTCCTATTGCGAACGAAATTCTCATGACCCCCCACAGACCCCTAAACCGTGACTTCGTCCCAGTCAACCGTGTTCCCCGGAAACCCCGGAGCAAACTCCCACACCCCCTTACTGCTCTCCTATCTTCTCTGTACCCTGACCTCCCTGGAATCCTCATTGACATAGTGGAGGACACTCCACTGTCAATGAGGTGAACAGACTACCTCCGAGACCGTGTGACCCCCGAAATGTGATTCACGTACAATTACGTACGACCATGCCACAACCCCATTTCTTTTCAGGATTTCTTTCAGGATACCACTACATTTACCCCCCTCTTCTACCATTGTGGAACTAAAACTAACAGAAAACACTACACTTTTATTTAACAATACAGATACCCGAGGAAGCTACAAACATCAGCCCAGCGCAACTAGCCACCCCACCAAGCACCAACCCATCAAGATGCCGCCAACCAAGAAGATGAAGAAACGAAGCCCAGGACTGAAGAGGCCCAACGCCTAGAACGGTCCACCATCAATAAAAATGAAATGTATTATCTTAAGTTTTTGAATAAACGTATTTTCAATTGAATTCTATTGTGCTAAATGCAAGAACTTTTTCTGCAAATATCATGGTCAACAAAAAAAGTCAATTATTGCAACAGTAGCAATAAAAATGGCAACTGAAATTGATTGTATATATTCTGTCAGCAATATTTCTATATAATAAAAAATATGTCGAATAAATTTTATCTAACCAATAGCTGTTTGTTTATTTGTAGTAGATATTTTCATTGGGGCCTCGGTAGTGCGGGAACGGGTTGCCACTCGAGGTTACTGCGAAAAGTAGTCGACACACTGGGGCGTTCCAATCTTAGCTGCATGTTGCATGAATTCATAGTGTATAAGGGACGCCCGCACCCCCCTGAAATAATGCGAAAGCGGTGCCGAGTGGGGGAGGAGGGGACGGTTGTATGAACGAATAAGACAAAAGAAAGATATTTTCGTTCATAATTTAAAAAAATGCTAAAAACATATGGTAAAAAGTGGGGTACAGTTTGTATCCCACTTATTGATACGCGTTTCTTAAAAAGCTTGGTACCCCAAAGGTTAAAGTTATTTAACCCCTAAAACACATAGTAATTTTTTCTTAAACTTCGGCGCCGTTACGGAGATTAATGTTTTCTTACATTAATCCACTAAAATGTAAATTACTTTTTTTCTTGCCCTATTTTGATAAACTTCGTTGTTTTGGAAAGCTAACAATCTAAGCTTAATTTGCAATCATACATGAAAGGTTGTGTTTGAAAATTTGACCCAGAAGTGGAACATTTGGTGTAAAAATTTGTAAATTACATGTACATTTTTAAATTATCATATCTATTCTAAACTCTGTCAAATACCTCTAAAAGTTTAATTTTCCAAAAAAATGTTAAACTGTTTTTGCAAAACAAAATACTAGTTCAGAAACTGCAAAAATATATTGTTGACGATCTTTTTTTCAAAATATACTTTAATTTACAAATTTTCAATCAAATGTTTTACTTTTGGTCAGATTTATTTTATTTTCACACTAAATTGTAGATTTTGCAACTGGAAATTAAGTTTTTAGTGTTAGCTTTCCAAACTAATAAAGTTTATGAAAATCCTATCATAAAGAAAAAAGTTATGTGATACAATTTTGAGACTCATATCTCCACAAAGAGCCGAATTGTGAAAAAATTACTAGGTGATTTAGACATTAAATACCCTCAGAAATACTTGTTTTTCGCACATCTTTAGAATAACCCTGCATACAGCAAACAATCCAAATTAGACCAAAAACGGAATAGAGAAAAATGAATTATCTACATCGTTAGAATCTATAATTTTATTATTCCCATTTATAAGTGTTTTAAATAAACCTTCACGCCAATAAAAAAGAATTTACATTAAGCTTGAAGCTTTTTATTAGCTAACTAAAACTGTTTTCTTTATTCTAAAATAAGTATGGATAGCATTTATGAATAATCTTCTAAAATACGTTAACCTGCTAAGCATTCAAAAACAAGATATTGTGTTCTAGGTATATATTTTATCAACCATAGAGCATTATGAGTAAGCAAGATTCGAAGTAATACAAAAAGTCAACAATAAGGTAACTACAAAAGTTTAATAATTGCCTTCAACAATATCGACAATAATCACTTACTGCTAAAATTATTTCAAAATTGGACATTAGAATGTAACGATGTTTCGAAATTTATCAAAAATACACAGCCTAAAACCGTATTTGACTGAGAGGAAAATATGTCTTGTCGAATGTATTGTATGAAAAATGTAAGAAATGTATAGGTCAGTAAGAAACAAATTAATGGTGCCGAAATATACGCAAAACGCAAAGTTGTAAATTTCTAAGTTTTTTTTTGATGAAGTTATCTTATTATCACTATTGTTTAAAATACGAGCTAATTCATAATGTAACAACAAATATTGGTGTATGGGGAAGGTGATTTACATTAAAGTAGCTTTGGTAGTGGACTTACAGGGTGTATCCATACAGAAGAAAAGTTCCCATAATATATTTACCCTTCGTCGTTTTGATTTGAAATTTGTATCAATTATTTCGACCCCCAAAGATAAATATTTTATAAAAGCAAACAGACTTCTTCCATTAAAAGATTATACGATGCGTTTCAGAAAGAACTCACCCTTGGCAAAGCGTTTCGTGTTAATTTCCAACCTATATTATACAAGAGCAAATATTATATGCACATATTTCTATAACAATAAGGTAAAACAGAAGCTAACCTCTACCGGAGACAGCTATAATTAAAAAGCAGAAATTTTTGGTTCAATTTTAGTAGGGTTAACTTCAACAATTGTATTTTTACATGACTTTGCTCTATGTGGGGTTCTAGAACTGTAAATTTTCGATAACAGCAAAAAGGAAATCGGGGACGCAGGTAGTCCTAGCTAAGTTTAGGATCTGCGTTATTTAAAAATTAGTACACTAATGCCGCAACATAAATACAGCATTAAATTATTTTAGGAATTCCTGGACCAACAGGTTCCAATTGTTCTGCCCTTAAAAATCAGTAAATAATGTATTATTGTTATTATATATATATACAGGGTGTCTCAGAAAGAATGGGCCAGCGTTTAGTCATAGATTCTATGTCAATGCTAAGTCAATTAAATAATTTGATGTTATAGAAATAATATTTTTAATTTCTGTTTTGTTTACGAAAATGCGTCGACATAACGAATGTCCAAGAATTTTCGTAACACAAACAAATATTAAAAATACTATTTCTATAACACCAAAGTATTTAATTGACTTAGCACTGTTCTTTACTGTAGGTCACAAGCACTACCCATTGTTTTTGCAATCATGGCTACCTGATAACTGCACGTCATAACGACAACACAAACCTTGGGACAAGCATTTTAAGGTAAACGGTTGGTTTTACGCGTATGAACTAAGAGTACCTTATTTTTGTATATTTTAATTCTTTTTCAGAAAATAAAATAAAATTTTAAAACTATCTACTAATAACAAAGTTAGAGCTAATATAAGATTTTAGTGGTAGGTTAAGTGCCTCTTACGGTCAAGTCTGATTAATGAAAATAATTATGTCACTGTACTACATAATGATAAGTAGGTGTACCAAACTTCAAAGAAATATCTTTAGATTTGTGGAAATTACAATAAAAAGAAGAAATAAAAAATTGAACCTTAAGGCCCTATAACTTCTTAAGGAAGGACTTTCTGCCTAAGGTATATTAGGTTTAATCGGTTTATTTTAACCTAAAAAATATATGACTAAACGCTGGCCTATTCTTTCTGAGACACCTTGTATATACAGGGTGATTTATACCAGGAGGCGAAAAATGAATATTCGTGTTCGGCATTGGATTGTAAGCAAAAAATGCGAAATAACTTTTTTTCCGATCGGCCTTTGTTTTGGAGATATCGTGGCATGAAGTTTTCTGAACTTATAATTTTTGTCCATTATGTTAATAGCAAGTCATGGAAACTGCTTTGAAACAAAACACTTATTTACTAGTTGTTGTGGTCCGGCGAAGCTACTTTCACCAGGGATGGTTTCAATAGCTGCCACCATGAGCATTTATGGTCAGTACAAAATCCGCACGCATTTAGAAGACATCGTTTTCAACACAGATTTTCGATTAACACGTGGTGTGGGATTTTCAACAGTCATCTACTGCCAATACAAATTCTGTCACATTGTTTAAATGCTGCGTCCTACTTGGAATTG
>JABXWE010041906.1:0-10109 GCA_014611495.1 Limonius californicus | reverse complement strand
GCAAACACAGTCGTTTTATTTATTAAAAGATTCTGTGTGCAAAATAGAATACTGTAATATATGCAGAGCAGGCACTTTTCAACGAACGCAAAAAGAGGCTCCTGCTTCGCAAACAACTACAGCTAAATTAAGGCGGTGAAGGGTGTACCTTCATTGTTTTATTTTAATGCGCGGAATGAAAGTTTTGGTTTACTTCGTGCTAACTCCGACGTTATTTACACTTTCATTATTTCTGCATTGCTTCGAGGTGTGTGGAAACTTGAAGTAACGAGAGAAATATGCTAAACGTAAAACACCGCCTGTTTTTGTTGGAAAATAAACGTGGTGTATTACATGAAAATGCGAAACTGCGTGGCTTTGTTCCAAAAATAAACTTGCCGGGATAAAATACAAGATGTAAATGAATGTATTTTTAAACAAAATGCATATAACAAATAATACGTGTTAGTTCTAAAGCACAGTTTTATGTGTGTATAAAATTATCTAAATATAAAGTAATCCACAAAGAATTCTACTTAATTTTTATAAAACTGCCAGTCACACGCATAAACAGAAAAAGAAGAAATACGACAATGAACAGGTTAAGGAACTTTAAAACCTAAGGACTCAAAACGAAAGCAGAAAGTTCTATAAGAAAATAAACAATGCCAGGGAGGAGTTTAAACCAAGAACATCAATGCCAATAAGAATGTACAAATCACAAATGAGTAAAATAAGATACTAAACAGATAAGTATAACACTTTGTTGAACATCTTAATGGAAACAGGAGAAACAGTACTGACGATGAAAATAATAACAATAACCCCACAATAGACGAGAACCAACAATCCCCTACACCAGAAGAAGTTAAAAAAGTAATCAAAAAAATTAATAATAATAAAAAATACGCATGGTGGAGAAGAACTAACTCAATATATTATTATTATTATTATTATGAATCCTGTCCATTCCATGAAGGAATATAGGGCGTTTTCGCGTTTCATTTGCACTTTTACATTCAGTGGTGCTGGTCCTGGATTTCTTTTACTTCTTCTTCATATACCCTTTGTGTAGTTCCGGTTGGTTTGTTCTAGTTTAAGTATTTGTATCTTCTTGCACTGTGTCACACATATCTTGCACTAGAGTCTTCCATTGGTCTTTATTTTCTGCTATGTGCTTCACTTCGTTCCACTTCACATTTAAGTCTCTACATTCTTGCGCTGTGTCTTCTCCATGTTAGTGGCGGCCTTCCTTGCTTCCTTTTGCCTCTTATGGTGTATTCTAGTGTTTGTCTCGTAATGTCGCTGTTCGATTTCCTAATGCTACGTACACACGGAGACACTTTAGTGTCTAGATAAAGTCTATAGATCGAGTGTCGTCGTATGTACACCATCTAGAGCTGTGTCGCTAGATCGAACATTTGATGTCTAGACATCGCTGTCGCAAGTTGGTAGACCGCTGTGGGAACACTTGTTTTTCGACGTGTCGAGACTCGAGCTAGGTGTACCGGCATGGTGGAAATTTATTGCCTAGAGCAGGGATGGCGAACCTTTTTCATTGTCCGTGCCACAAACTTATAAATAATCTTTATGAAATAACTAACGTGTCACACTAAAATTGTTAAACACAAATTATCATTCTTGTATTTTTCTCTTTTTTTTGCTTTTTTACTTTATATTTTTCTTTTCCTTTCACTTTCGAAAAAAAAAATTATTATAATTCAATAAACAAAGAAAGAAACATTTTTATTAAACAATTTTATTAATATGGTATGATTTAAACATTACATCAGTTATAATTTATTAAGAGTAATCTAAATGTTTTACAAATAGACATAAACATTTGTTTTTAATGTGATTTTTGTTGTCTGCATATGAGATGTTAAGGATTTTATATCTGGATTATACTTTGTTATTTTTAAAAGTACGCATGCAGAGCTTGATTCATCCTTCATCCTATTTCTAAAATTATTTTTCATAAATTTCATTTCAGCAAATAGTGACTCACATTTCTCTTTGCGATCCACTCTTCAGCCCAGTTCCCAGTTAACCAAGTGCGCTTTTTATAATTTTTTCTTTTTTTTTTAATACAATTAATAAACACTGCGGCCGCTAAACGACGGCTTGTTCTTGCATGGTCAAAAAATATAGGTTCTATTTTAAAGTGTCGGTGTCTACTGTTCAAGGCACGTGTGGATACATGGTAGAGAAGTCTAGCAATTTCAGTCTAGTGTTGCATCTAGTGACACTGCTCTACGCAATAATTTCCACAAATACACCACACAGTGTGAACACGCCGTAGAGCAATCTAGACACAAGTGTCGACATTTAGGTGTCCGCGTGTGTACTTAGCATTATAAGAGTGTGTTCTAGCCATTTCCACTTCCTTCTTTTTATGTCTACACTAATTGGTGACTGTTTAGTTCTCTCCCAAAGGTGTTTATTTGAAATTAGAGCTGGCCAGTATATTTTTAAAATATTTTCTTAGGCATTTATTAATAAATGTTTGTAAACATTTGATTTGCTTTTTATTTAATGACCATGCTTCGCATCCGTATAGTAGTGTACTTTTGATATTTGAGTAGAAAATGCGAATCTTATTAGTTGTTGACAGTTCTTTGGCATTCCATATTTTTCTAAGTTGGTTGAAGGCGATCTGGCTCTCATTATTCTACGGTTTATATCTTTTTGACAGTTTGTATTTTATCCAGAATACTACCTAAGTACAGTATCGTTCAGTTTTTTTATCTTTTTTCCATCAATTTCCACCTCCCTCTTTTCTCTCGAATTTATTTGCATAATATTCGTTTTATTAACATTAATTTTTAGGCCCACTTCTCCTGCATTTATCTTTAAGGAGTTTATATTTGCTTGTATGCGTGTCAATTTCTCTGCTATAAGACATACATAGTCTGCAAATTCTTGATCTTCTAAGTATTGTCCAAAATTCCATATTAGTCCTTTTTGTTCTTGAAGGTTCGTTTCATAATCCAGTCTGTGGCTATTATGAAAAGGAGGGGAGAAAGAACGCAGCCTTGCCTAACTCCACTATCAATTTTAATTTTGTCTGTGGTGGTGTCATTGATTTCTATGTACGCTCTATACCCTTTTCGAAGTCTATAAATCCCAAAAATGTCTCTTTCTTCCATTCTAAGGGCTCATCTATAATTATTATACATCCACGTCTTGGTCTAAATCCTGCTTGGTTATTTCTCAAATTTATATCCACTGGTTTTTTTATTCTATCTATTATTATGTGAGGTAAAATTTTTTCGTGGTATTTAACAAGATACTGGGCCGCCAGTTTTCGCAGCGTGTGGTATCACCTTTTTTTGGGATTTCTATGGTTAGGCCTTCGGTCCATTCTTGAGGTAGTTCTTCTGTGTTCCATATTTTAATCAGTAAACAATGTATTAGCTCAACGACTCTTTCTCCTCCTGCTTTTATTAAGTCTGCTGATATATTGTCCATACCTGCTGCTTTACCGCTCTTTAATTTTGAAATGGCTCTTGATACTTCTTCCTTAGTAATTTGATTTGTATTTATATCTAGTTCTTGGTAGTTTTCATTTCTATAATCTTCTCTTCTATGTGCTGTTTGTTGTTTATAGATATCACGGAAGTACTCCATCCATCTGTTTGAAATATTTTGCTCTGTTTTTAGAATGATTCCCTCGTTGTCTCTTATTTGTATTGATTTATTTTGTTTTTGTCTAGAAAGTTTTTTGGTTATTTCGTTAACCGTTTTCATGTCGTTTGACCCTGCTGCTCGTTCAGCCTTCTCTATTAATTTCTTCTGATGATTTCTCTTATCTCTCCTAGCACTCTTTATGATTTCTTTATCCTTTTCCCCATATAATTTGCTTAACCTCTATTTTTTATTGTACTGTGGTTCACTTTGTATTCTCAAATTTATTTTTCTTCGCTCTTCAGTTAATCTCTCTGACATCCATTCTCTGATTTGGTCCTTTCTCATGCCTATCGTTTCTGTCGCAGTCTCAGTAATCGCGGTCTTGTAGCTTTCCCAGATTTTTTTAATACTTAACTAATTTATCTCTCCCACATCTCCAAGTTTTAATTGCGGCTTTCGTTGAAAGTCCTTCAGCCCCTCTTCATTTTTAATCCATTGTGTATTATACTTTATTCTGAAGTGTCTTGTTTTTTTAATTGCTTTAAGTTTTATTTTATATTTGCTTCTCAGAAGTGCATGATCGGATCCTACGTCGGCTCCCCACATCGCTCTTACATCTAAGAGGCTTCTTCTAAATCTTCTATCTATAGCTATGTAGTCTATTTGGTTTCTAATATTGTCTCCCGGTGATGTCCAGGTAACCTTATGTATTAGCTTGTGTTTGAAAGTAGTACCTCCAATCATCAAATTATTTAATGCACAGAAGTCAGCAAATAGAGTTCCATTTTCATTTATATTCCCGACCCCTTCCTATCCCATAATTTCTTCTTTTCCTTTGTTATCATTCCCTATATTTGCATTTAAATCCCCCAAAATAATTTTTATATCTTTTTTGTGATTGCGTTGAATATTATCGTATACTTTTTGTAATTGTTCATAAAATTCTTCTTTATTGTGTAGTTCACTCGTATTTGTTGGAGCGTATACATTAATAATACATAGATTTATAAACCTTGCTTTAAATCTGGCTGTTATTATTCTTTCCGATACTAGGTCCCTTTCAAGTAACGCTTTTTTTGCTAAAGGCTTTAGCATAAATGCAACCCCTTGTTCATGTTTAGCATTTTCTTCCATATGTCCTGAATATAATATCGTATTCTGATTGTTTAGTTTCATTTCACCCCTACCTATGCACCTTGTTTCACTTAATCCCAGAATATCAATTTTGTAGTTTTTCATTTCTTGAGCTATTTGGTTTTCTTTACTTATTTCGTGCATCGTCCTCACGTTCCAATTTCCAATATATATTTTCTTGCGTATATCTAGTTCTGCTATCTCTGTATTATTAGCGTTAATCCATATTTTGTCGTGGTCATCTTCCTTTTGTTCTGTGTTTGACGGTGCCTTTGTTAGTTTTTTGAAGAACTGCCCGTATTTGTAATCTTCCTTGACTGCCTTATATTATCCTCGGTCCCATTCTCTTTTGAGTTGGATGGGGTTTCATAAGTATTTTCTGGCGAGCGTTGACTAATAGTTCTTCCTCTCTTCTTATTCTCATCGAGCTCCGGATGTCCATTTTTTCTTCATCTCTTCCTTTGAGATCGTCTGTAGAGTAATCTTTACCATTTACGTCTAATTTATTGTATTTCAAAAACGCTCTGTATCCTTTCTCACGTGTTTCTTTAAGGTGTCCAATGAATTCTTTCCTTTGAGCCTGAATATTCCTTGGAAAATCTTCACTAATCCAAATGTTCGTATTCCTCAAATTTTTAGCTGACTTCAAGGTAACCCAGCAGAAGCAATTCAGGAGACTCAAAGACTGGGCAAGTTTCAAACAAATAAAACCAGGCCAACATTAGTTGAGGTTATACACCTAAATGAAAAAATTGAGATCCTGAAGTCAGCTAAAAAAAAACTCAATATATACATAAACTAATAAAAAATAAATGGAAGATGGTGGAGACGCTGGAGGAATCGAACATAGGCCCAATATGCTGTTTGCATGGAAGAAGCTGACCAATCACACTACGCAAACTACACACTTCTAAACATGGGCTATAACATCCTAGCAGAATAGTACATTACGCTGAGTAAGTAAAACCGGCTCTACACGAAGTGCCCAACATTGGATCCACATTGGCCCAATCTTGACCCCAATGTAGACGTAAAATTTGGCTCAAAGTATTTGAGATATTTTTCAGCTACACGTTGTGGCGAACATTGGATTCAACGTTGGAAACGAACTTTGTACATTTGAAACATCCCTTGATGTGCAACAAACATATCTGCAAGAGCCCAAGTGACATTCGGTAACCGTTCGACACATGAAGTTCGTCTATATTGGTTTGGAGAAAAGCCACACGATGCGATAAGCTATCATGTGTCCAACATTGGATGACATTGGCCACATCTTGTACCGCCGGTTTAACCGGAAACTATCAATGTGGATGAAATGAAATGAAATGTGGAAATGACCAAATTTATCTTTATTTTCCGATAGATCATATACATAGAAAGCAACTGAATTTATGATAAATACGTACCACGTATGTATGTGTCCACCTCAAAGCGGCATCCGATAACATAAACAGGAAAGCATTATATGGCCCGATACAAGAACTTGGGGGTATCTTAGCTAATAAATTTCATAAAACTGGTAATGAAACAAGTACTACGTATAGTTAAAATACAAAATGAGATATTTGACCAATTCAAACCACATAAAGGGCTGAAACAAGAAGATGCTCTTGTCTGTCTACTATTTAACATAGCACTAGAAGCAGTAAGCGAATCCAAAATAGAAACATCTGGGTCAATATTTACAAAATCAATTCAAATTGTGACATACACAGATGACATCAGTATAATAAGCAGAACAACTAGAACTAATGCAGAGGCCTTAGCAACCTAGAAAAAGCATCTCTGAAAATGGGCCTCGTAACGTAATATGGACGAAAGAAAGAAGAATAGGTCAAAATTTACGATAGCGATAGGTGGTACGAGAGTTTACATAGGTAGCTAGGCTCCCAAATAATAAATGAAAGAAAAAAGAAGAAGAAATAAAGCGGAGGACACTAATGGCTAATATAGTTGAAAAACAGCCAAGCTTGCCGAACATGACAAAAAAATCTAAATGTAAAGACACTAATAGGACCAGTACCAACATATGCCTCTGGACACTAAGTAAATCAGATGAAAAAATGCTTGAAATCTTTCAGAGAAAAGTGTTAAGAAGATATAGACCTGTTCTAGAATACCAAGCATGGAGGAAAAGATACAACCACGAACTATTTGAAATGTATGAAGATGTGAATATAGTAAAAACAATAACACTAGGAAGACTACGGCGAGTAGATCACATAATGAGAATGGACGTAGGAAGGCCGACAAAGCGTGTATTAAAAGTGGAATCTGATGAAAATCGACGAAGAGGTAGACCTAAACTACAGTGGATAGATTTGCTAGAATGAGACCAAAAGTCATATAAATAATCAACTGGAAAAGTGAGCCCATGATAGAGACAAATGGCTTGGAATCCTTAAGGAAGCCAAGACCCATCCAGGGTTATATTGCCGACGATGATCATCATGATGAAAAAGTAACCGCAAAAATATTAATTACATTTATAAAGTCTTTCCCAACAATGACATCACTAAATTGTATAATTTGTAGAATTTAAATTACTGTAATATAAATTTAAAGATTTCATATCATTCTAGCATTAAAAATTAAATAAATATAACATTTCTAAGAAGATCATAGTGCAGAACTAACATGAAACTGAAAGGGTTCGTTTGGAACTACTCTTATATGTGCGTTTTTGTAAATTTAAAGGGTAAAAAATCGTCCATGTTGTTAATAAACAGTATTGGTCCCAATACAGTTCCTTGTGGCGCGCCATTTGTTATAAGTTAGTGAATCACTTCATGCATCTCCTATTTTAATGTATGGCTTCTTATTTTTTAGAAAATTTCCGAAAGTTTCTCAATTAATTTAACTTTTCGAAAATTCAGTTTATCAATTAAGTATATGGAATGCGTTGGTGAGATCAATAAATCTGTATTGTAGGCGTACGGACGTCGTTATAAATGAATGATATTAGGTATGTTAGTCTATTTTGTGGTTACATATTCCCCAAGATCAGGCTAGCTGTAAGATAATCAACTGTTTAAGGAATTCTATTAAATTTAAAGTTACAGAGATTGATAGGTATTAGTTTATTAGTTTTTTTAATGATTAAATATTTGCTCCGTAAGCAGTTGTGCTATTAATTGTTTTTTAAAACTTCGTTGAAATTCATATTAATTAATAAATTAATACAATATTAATAGATTCAACAGTTTTTATTACGTGTTTTGACGTAAAATCATAAGCAATATATTGATTTGTATCACGTCAAAATACACAAGGTTGGACAGAAGTACAGAACAAAGCAAATATCTCTAATACAGCAACCGCGATTTCTACAAACTTTTCTACATGAAAGTTCGGATATATGCCGCGGCTATAATGAAGGTATTGGCGGTTTAACAGGATTTCAGTTTAACTGAAAATGATGTTAACTTTTTATTTTAAATAGAATACTCTGTATATTTTCTGATTTATCGACAGAATTCTTTTTGCGAGTTCAGTGATATACGGTTTGATACCTTTATTTCTAATAATTCTAGAGATATTAAAGAAAACACTAAACAATAACGCTTCGTACTTTTTTTCATTGCCTGACTACATACGACTACAAATGAACGAAAAACGAAGAAATAAAGACACATATTACAGCACTTGAGAAAGTACTAAAAATGACCAACATTTACTTCTCGGTTTCGTGGTTCGGAGGGGACGTTATAGCTGTCGGTCCCGTCTACTATTATGGTGGTAATCGTTTGGTCAAGTCAGAGGCGCTAGTAAGACCTAAAACTCTGACAGCAGACTCCACCATGGTCATATGAATAATAAATAATATTGATTTTTATTAAAATTTCTTGGGAATAACTAACTTTATGTACAAATCGCTTAGTTACATTAACATGATGCCCTGCAAGAATTCTTGTTTTACCAACAATTCTGAGTCTCAATTTTTCCAAATTATTTAATAGTTTAATTAAACTGTAGATATCTAACGGATTCAAGTCCGGATAATAAGCGGAGCATCCAATCTGGATCTTCTATGCGAATTTCTAAATAAAGTACAAGCTTCCTGCTGAGTTTCAAGATGCTCATTAAAACACTAATAATAATAACTATAATTTAAATTTAAATCTGATCGCTTCCTGTTAATTGAATCATTTCTGATGTTAAATTCAGCAGTTGTAATTGTAATTAATTTGGTTAATTAATTGATTACTGCAACCGCACGGCCCAATCTATGGAACACCAACACAACTCAAAACGAACCAATGCAAACTTTGACAACTTTACACAGCTATTTAAGCTGCTTACATTCTTTTGTTTTCATGAGCTGCTAGATAACAATTACCTTAATACAACTTTGATAAGCTTGCGGTCCTACAATTTTTAGATTCATAGGCGAATGCAAGCAGTGTATGGAAATGCATGTATTGCGTACTCACCTGTGAAGGAATGGTGCCGAAAATTGAAAATTGAATGAACCGCGACCAGGTGTACGGTGTACTGCGTTAACAGAAAACAATATGGGATGTGTGGAAGGCATTATTAGAGAAAATCGTCGAATTTCAATTAGAGAAATTTCAGAAATTGTTGGTGCGAGTGTAGGATCTGTCCATAGTATTGTTCGTAATCTGGGTTACAGCAAAGTTTGTTCGCAATCGATTCCTCGTCTGTTGTCTAATGCTAATGAACAAAAATGCTTGCGAATGGGCTTATCTCTGCAATACCTCACAGACTATAGGCAAGTTCACCACCACCGAAAAAGTTTAAAGCACAACCTTCTGCAGGCAAGGTGATGATAATATTTTTTTTCGACCACGAGGGACCGGTGTTGATAGAGTTTAAGAACCTGGAGTAAATGTCAATGTAAATCTGTACAATAAAACTTTGAACAAGCTTCGTCAAGCAATAAGACGGAAACGCCCAGGAAAACTCACGCTGGGGTCATTTTGCTGCAAGACAATGCTAGGTCTCATGTTGCTATTGTGGTAAAAGAAAATCTTCAACGAAAAAAATTGAGGGTTTTCGAGCATCCACCTTATAGCCCTGATCTGTTGCCTTGCGATTTCCAGATTTTTGGACTGCTAAAAAAGGCGTTAAAAGTTCGGCATTTTGAGTCTGACGCAGCAGTACAGATAGCTGCGGAACACTTCTTCAGTCAGCAGCCACAAGAATTCTATAAGCAGGGTTAGGGGTAGGTTCCTTAACTGTTACGGTAATTATTTGAAATTCAATTGTTGAATAAATATTTTATAAAGCAAAGATGGGTTTCAGTTGAACACACCTCGTACTATACAATTGTGAATGACGAAGATAAGACGATAAGACACTCTCTATTCAACAATAAATTTTGTAAATATATATATATATAT
>JABXWE010041904.1:0-16567 GCA_014611495.1 Limonius californicus | reverse complement strand
CTAAACTAAGAATTAATACAACATGGCGGACCTCGATGAACTCAATAAATATTTTACCGAAAGCATCTACAAAGCTCTTAACATGACAATAAAAAAAGGAAATACGAAACAGAAAAAAAGCAAAATATCTGTAAACATAAAACAACTAATAATAAGCAGGAACAACAAAGACATATGTTATCCAAAGAAGAAGTAAAACAAGCAAACAAATAAATAAGGAAAGCAGTAACAAAAGACATAGCTCAGTATAATGAAAATATAGTAAGACAAGTTATCGAAGAGAATAGAGGCCCTAAAGTATTCAGAAGAATAATATCTCAGGGAAATAAAGAAATGGTTACACTTGTAGACGAAAATGTCAATAGATTAAGCACTCGCGAAAAGACACTAGATTATATACAGCGATTTTATACGGAACTATACACTTCAAAATACAATGAACCTCCTCGCGTCCGAACAGATAAAAGAGCTATATTAACAAAACACTATACAGAAGATCTCCCACCAATAAGCAAATACGAGATAAAACTTGCTTTAAAGCAAATGAAAAACCATAAAGCCGAAGGACCAGCCGGACTAGTGATAGAATACATAAAATTGGGAGGTAGAAAATTGTTATATATTAATAATAATAATAGGCAATTTCAACAGGTATTTATTTTTATTTTAGTATGAATATCAACGAAGTAAGGCAGCAAACAATTAACAAAGAAAATTGTTAGTTTATTTAGAAAAATTATTTAATGAGTGCTTTGACAACGGCAAAATACCAGAAACTTGGAGAACGGCCAAAACAATTCTTATGTATAAGAAAGGAAACATAGAAGACCTAAGAAATTATCGATCAATTTCATTACTGTCCCACTTATACAAATTATTGACAAAGATTGTTACAAATCGTATAACAAATAGACTCGACGCATTTCAATCAAATGAACAAGCAAGTTTCAGGAAAGGGTACAGCACCACTGACCACATACACACAATACGCCAGATAACAGAAAAAGCCCTAGAATACAACCAACTTATCTTTCTGGCGTTTATTGATTTTGAAAAAGCGTTCGATACCATTCAGAAGTGGGCTCTAATAAATGCACTGAGACGATGTCGGATCGATCGCAGATAGATAGAACTTATAAGGGCTCTCTATGACCACGCAAAAGTGACTGTACAAGTTTTCGAAGGAATACAACCAATAGTAGTACAAAGAGGCATACGACAAGGGGATACCATCCCTCCGAAGCTCTTTACTACAGCCCTGGAAGATATATTTAAATCCCTAGAATGGAACAACATAGGCGTTAATATAAACGGTAAATACATAATAACCTCCGCTTCCCCGATGATATAGTACTGATCGCAGAATGTATGGAAGACCTACACAAACTAGTCATTAAGTTAAAAACAGCAGCTCAACAATGTGGACTTAACATGAATATAACAAAAACTAAAATTATGAGTAACACGGGAACAGCTACACCAATACAACTGGAAAACGGCGAGGTTATCGAATTAGCTGAGGAATATACATATATACTTGGGACAGAAATGATCAAAAAATTGCCAACAAGATGAGATACTAAGGAGGATAAGGCTAGGATGGGCCGCATACGGTAACCTTCGGCAAGTATTTAAATCAGATTTTCCACAACATCTGAAGGCATAAGTATTTAACCAATGCATTTTACCAACCTTGACATATGCAGCCGGAACGTGGACATTCACAGAAGGTTATATAGGCAAATTAAGGGTGGCTCAGAGGAAAATGGAAAGATCCATGACATCCAGACTAAAGTAACAGACATTGCTGAATACGTAACTAAAAAGAAGTGGCAATGGGCAGGACGACATTCAAAAGATTGCTAAAGCACACTGGGTGAGCAAAACCCTAGACAGAAGCGGATGGAAGATTCTTGGAGAGACATATATCCAAAGATGGAGTTTATAAATGCTGACAATGATGATGATGAACATACGGTTCAGCATCATGGTCCTCTACTCAGAATAACATAGGGCAATGGAACTAGGGATAGTTGGTATAAGCTTGAAAAACCACAAGACTAGCGAATGGATTAATGATTAAACAAAAATGGTAGATGTTTTAGAAAGCGTTGCCAGATTAAAATGAAGAAGACCATGCAGTATGAAAGGATGCAGATTGGTGCAATAAGATAACAAGTTGCAGACCTTAAGGCAATAACAGAAGTAGAGGAAGACCAATGTTGCGATGGTCAGTTGATTTGAAAAGGACTGTGTAAATCGCTCAGAATAGGCAACAATGGAGAATCATGGAGGGAGCCTCTATCCGGTATGGGATAGATAGCGGCTGATAAAGATGAAGAAGAATGAAGAAGTACAATAATTACATGTAATGTCAGTAGTAATACATTACACGAAAGGGTTTGCCTACAATTATTTCTCAGATTCTAAAAAAGAAACAATCTTGCTACAAAGTTGATTGCTTGTGTTAAACCGGAAATCGTACTTGACAATGCAGTAGATTGCTAATAATTCGTGTTATAAGTATCTGTACATTGAAATCTCTGTATATACTATAAGTACATGTAATATTACCAATGAAACACTTATCTAACGTGTTTTATCTTCTATATGCCAGTTTTACTAGAATATTGGTTGCATATTATATTAAATAGAGAATCCCCCTTAAAATCCCAAATGTCGTTTATTTTTAACTTGTAAGTTGTATTTACTGCATATTTTAATCTCTCTAAATAATACAATTACATACAATTTTTGCTAATAGCAGAATGGCTGTCAAAAGTATTTAACAATAAGTTCTTACGATCTTACCATAATATTGGATACATATATTCAACGGAAAATCCTATTTAAAAGACCATGGAATGTTAATTATTTGTGTAGCAATTATTATTGTTGAACTTTTAAATCCCGCAAATAAAGTTACGTATTAAGTTACGAATGAAACGCTTATTGAAATTATTAATCGCTTCTGCTATTAAAGAAAAATAATGTTACTGTAATGTTGGTTGCATATATTATACCCGTAAATTCTATTTGAAAATCCCATAAATTGGTAATTATATAAGTATGTATAAGTCGTATTTGCTGAACGTCTGAATCCTTCTAAATAAAATAATTACATGCAATGCAAACCAAATATTAGCGGTGATACACTTAGCGAAAGAAACATTTCAGGCAGTAGCTAGGTTTGCTTTCCACATAGATTCACTTTGAGTTGAATGTCTATCAAACCGAGTCTGAGAATAACGCACCGTATGTTGAAGTTCGGTAAATAAACTTACCAAGCCATAAACTAACACGAGCAAATTACATGCAAAATAGACTCCTAAGAGAGTGCTTGCGGTTTCAGGTGAAGGTTCCCAGTCTGACAACGAAGACAACGGCGAAACACAGTCTGACCACGAAGACGCAAGGGAGGAAACTGAAAAAACCGACCAAAGCCAGCAAACCACTCCAACTACACCTCCTCCTGCTGAAACAGGTAAATCATTTTTAATTGTATGATATATTTTTACAATGTAGTTCCGTATTACTCTTGAATCTGTACATAAAAACCAGAAAAGGATGGCGATGTTTGTATTTAATTATTAAAAGGTTGTTCTTATCAATTCAATACATGAAAACCTAACAAAGGTTACAATGTTTGTATTTAATTATATAACGGTTATTGTTCTTACAAATTTGATTGTTTCTTTTTGACATGATCAAAATATAATTTGAATGGGCTTACGTGCGTGTTCATTGTGAATTCAGACAGCATATATACACAATAAATTGTCCAACGCACCGTATTTTTGTAAAGGCTTAAATAGATATTTATTGTCGTCATGTAAATCCCAGGTTTTGGAAGGATTTGGTAGTCACATTAAACGTACACAACATATAATTATACAAAAAATAGCGTTCGATTTTGTAAACTTAAATAGATAACTCGTGTTCAATTGGATCTTGTTTGCTGATTTTTTTCTAACAAAATCTCATTAAGGCAGAAATTCTTTATACAATTTTATTGCGTTTTCCATGCTTGCTATCTCATTTTTAAGGCAATCTGTTAGTCAAATGTCGACATGACGTCAGGATTCGTTCTTTAAATTTGACGTTGATTTGAATTTGTGCCCCTTAAATGCGCTTTAAGAGACACGTACAAATGAAATTTTCGGGACGATAAATTATGTCACTTTGAAGCTTGTAAAAATGTTTCGTAGGACTTGGAAATATTTACTTGAACGTTTGCGAAGTGTTTTGAGAATTAGTGGTTAATTGTAAGTTCATTTAATCTTAATTGACTCATGATTATAGATTGACTGTCGCATGTTCAGGATATTTCTATTCTGCCACTTTGCGTTAGTTGAAGTTGTAAAATAGGGAATCAAAAAATTTATATTCAATTTTAAGCGAACGAACGTCTGTTTTTTCTCCATCCGCTTTATGTTACATAACCTAACAATAACACATATACATAAACTCCTTCATTTATTAACAGCCTTTTCGTATCTACTATTGGATACCGGCCTCTTCTCTACCACGTGCTTCTCCTCAGCTCTGACGTAAAAACACAGAGAACTTACAGTTTAACGTCGAATCCGAACGATAGAACTTCCAGAAAAGGTTTTTGTGGCACGAAGACTTTACAGTTGCCAGCCGCATTGGGAAATTGTGTGTGGTGGGTTGCAGCACAGAGTGCATGATAATGCTGGTAAATCGATCTTAAAATACTTACTTAGTACTAAAACTATATAACAGAACAGAATATATTTCATTTCAACAGTCGTTGAAAATTCACGCTGAGTTCTTCGTTTAAGACTATTAATAATAATTCCAGACAAAGGTTTTGTGGCACGAAATCATTATAGCTGCCAGCCGGATTGGGGAATTATGTGTGGTGGGTTGCAGCACAGTGTGCATGTTAATGCTGGGAAATCGAACTCAAAACATATTCGACGTTTGCCCAAACAGTGAACGCTTTGCCAACTGAGCTACTACAACACCCTTACATCAATTTCCAAACATCAATTGATATTATTTCCTACTTAGTAATAAAACTACATAACACAACAGAATATATTTCATTTCAACAGTCGTTGAAAATTCACGCTGAGTTCTTCGTTTAAGACTATTAATAATAATTCCAGACAAAGTTTTTGTGGCACGAAGTCATTATAGTTGCCAGCCGGATTGGGGAATTGTGTGTGGTGGGTTGCAGCACAGTGTGCATGATAATGCTGGGAAATCGAACTCAAAACATATTCGACGTTTGCCCAAACAGTGAACGCTTTGCCAACTGAGCTACTACAACACCCTTACATCAATTTCCAAACATCAATTGATATTATTTCCTACTTAGTAATAAAACTACATAACACAACAGAATATATTTCATTTCAACAGTCGTTGAAAATTCACGCTGAGTTCTTCGTTTAAGACTATTAATAATAATTCCAGACAAAGTTTTTGTGGCACGAAGTCATTATAGTTGCCAGCCGGATTGGGGAATTGTGTGTGGTGGGTTGCAGCACAGTGTGCATGATAATGCTGGGAAATCGAACTCAAAACATATTCGACGTTTGCCCAAACAGTGAACGCTTTGCCAACTGAGCTACTACAACACCCTTACATCAATTTCCAAACATCAATTGATATTATTTCCTACTTAGTAATAAAACTACATAACACAACAGAATATATTTCATTTCAACAGTCGTTGAAAATTCACGCTGAGTTCTTCGTTTAAGACTATTAATAATAATTCCAGACAAAGTTTTTGTGGCACGAAGTCATTATAGTTGCCAGCCGGATTGGGGAATTGTGTGTGGTGGGTTGCAGCACAGTGTGCATGATAATGCTGGGAAATCGAACTCAAAACATATTCGACGTTTGCCCAAACAGTGAACGCTTTGCCAACTGAGCTACTACAACACCCTTACATCAATTTCCAAACATCAATTGATATTATTTCCTACTTAGTAATAAAACTACATAACACAACAGAATATATTTCATTTCAACAGTCGTTAAAAATTCACGCTGAGTTCCTCGTTTAGGACTATTAATAATAATTCCAGACAAAGTGTTTGTGGCACGAAGTCATTATAGTTGCCAGACGGATTGGGGAATTGTGTGTGGTGGGTTTCAGCACAGGGTGCATGCTGGGAAATCAAACCCGAAACATATTCGACGTTTGCCCAAACAGTGAGCGCTTTGCCAACTGAGCTACCACAACTCCCTTACATCAATTGATATTATTACCTACCCAGTAATAAAACTACATAACAGAATTTATTTCATTACAACAGCTGTTGAAAATGCACCTTGGGTTCTTCGTTTAAGACTAATAATTTCTCGTGTCGCGTTGTTTAATTTAGTAGAAGTTAATTTTATGTAAATTATTAATTGGCGCCACAAATGTACAGTTTTTAACATACGGCTACACAAAGAAAGTACATAGTCTTAAATACCAAATCTCGTAGTCGACCTAATTACACTTTTTCGTTTATGTATTTGATCATCAAAAAATGTATAATGCCTAATCAATGTCTCCTGTGAGGTGTTCCAAAAAATCCAAAAATGGTCATAATATTTCTTTCATATATTTGCTATATTCAAGCTTGTTTTATAGAGAATTTCAATATCTTTTGCATTGGTTGAAGCTGTAATGGGTGTTCAACAAAGTCAATTAAACTTGCATTTAATTTTAACTGAACGAACGTCTGTTTTTCCCCACTCACTTTATGCTACATAACCTCACAACAACACATTTACGTAAATCCAATCATTCGTTCGTTAATAGTCTCTTCGTCCTACTGCTGAACAATTCGTTCGTTAATAGTCTCTTCGTCCTACTGCTGAACAATGGCCTCTACTCTCCTACGTGCTTCTCCGCGGCGCTAAGGTACTAACACGAGGAACCTACAGTTTAAATCGAATACTAGCGACAAAAATTCCAGGCAGTTATTTTTGCATAAAGTCTTCACGGTTGCTAACCGGATTGGGGAATTGTGAATGGCAGGTTGCAGTAAAAAAATGCATACGCTGTATGAGCTTCATAGGGATTTGAATTCAAATCATAATCGACGTTTTGTCCAAAATGCGAGCACTCTGCCAACCACATCTTTACTAATATTGCAAACATCAACTAATATTATTAACTGCTTAATAAAACTGTATAACAACTGCCTTCTGCGTTTAGTATTATTGACAATAATTTCAAGACTCGCATTGTTTAGTTTATAGTAGAATTTAAGTTTATGTAACTTGTTTATTGGCGTGGCAAATGTACATTTTTTAAGATGTCACCAGAGAAACAAGCTACATAACGTTAAATAAATCTCTAGTTACCTGTTTGCAACGTTTCAACTCATTATTAATCATCAAAATGTTCACGAATATTCGTAGTGGGGTGTTGCTCCTGATGTAGTTCAGCATTCAAAAGCGGTTATAAAATGTCTACCCAATATTTGGCTTCAACAAAATTAATCTTTCCACTAAGGCCCACTGAAACCCTAACTTTTTCAAGCATCGATGTTTTCATGAAGTTATAGGGATTTTCAGCATTCCAAATTCTCATGTTATACGAGTTTACTTAGTCTGAGAGACAAAACCACACTTCATACATAAAAAACTGTTCTTTGAGGCATAATCGCCCATATTCTTATTTACCGCGTTTAAAAACTATTCACAACACTATTCACGATTCATTTGAAATAAATCTAAATCCTTCTTTAATACTGTGTGACTTGTTTTTACAAAAAGCTCCAATTAAAGCGACAAGTGACAATGTTTAGGCTTATCTTTAGTAACTGCTGTGGTTTTTCACTACGTTTTTGTGGTCACACGCCGCCGATTTTATTTTTAAGTCTTCCAATTTCAGAAGAAAATTGGATACGCATATTTAGGAAGTGTTCAAATTGTTTGTAGTCAACAGCAACTTCTGGAAATGTGGAAATGTGTTCGAAACTTTTCTCGGTAGCCATGCACTGAATACGTCCAAGTCTTCGATATTCAGAAAGAAATGCCTTGTGCTCCAATATTCACATTATTTTGCAACAATTATTTGAGGTGAATTGTAATCTTCTTCTTATAATGCCATATTCCAATGTAAGTGTAAGCTACACTGGTAAATGTAAGTTCTCTGTGCTAGGCATATATGATCTCTGTGATAGTTTTCCATTGCTTTTCAGAGAGGAGCGTCTTGTATAAAGAGTGTATACAATGTGTCCCATAAGTTGAGGTAAAACGCGTAGGTTGTTCAGCAATGCATACTGAACACAAAACAAATAAAATATTTATTTTTCGCAGGCTAGTTTCTTCACACGAACTTCTTGAAGTTTGAAACGCGAATGCTACAAAACAAAGCTAAACTAATAGATATTATCGGTGAAATTAGTTCTTCATCAATAAACTTAAGAGATTAACAATAAAAATTAGTTTTGCACAAGTTCAGATTTTTGATCCTAAGATTTTGTTGAAAACACGAGATTTAAATATGACATCAAAGGCAAGTCTATGCAAGGCTGACAGTAATTTACATTTAATTCGACATTGCTATTACAAATTTTGCGGTTATCAAACACATTTTTCTGTTCTTTTTGATAAACTTCGTTTCATTTGCGTTAATGAATACACATTTGCTGAGTACACTGACATGATTTGGATTCCTAGAAAGCTTGGTCGTAATTGTGATGCAGCGGCAAGGCTATATGTTAAATGCTATCCAAATAGAAGACATCCAAGCCACACAGTTAGTTAACGCTCTGACCAACGACTACAAGAGAGCGAGAGAGGGAGAGAGAAGTGTGAAATGAAGTCTGAAGTCTAAAAAGAGATAGTGGTGGCCATCCATTTATGGTAAGACAGTCCAATATTGAAGAAAATGTGTTAGGTCTAATTGAATGGGAGCCTACGAGAAGCGTACGTGGTATACGTAGACAAAAGTCGACAGTACACAGAATATTACACGACAACGGCCTACATTCTTTTGGAAAACGAAAGTGCAATACTTATTACCACATGATTATAATGAACGAATTAGGTACTGTCAATGGCTGTCAAATCAACATCAGCAAAATCTGAATATTATTGGCAATACTTTGTGGGCAGATGAGGCGACATTTACGCAGGATTGGGTTTACAATCCTCATAAGAATCATGTGTGGGCAGATGAGAACCCTCATACAACTTCATTATACGATACGATACGGTGTTAATGTTTAGGCAGGTATGGTAAATAATTATTTAATTGGTCCTTTTATTCTGCCAAATCGTCTCAATGCTGAAAATTACCTACATTTTCTAAATTTTTAAATACTACTTAAAAATGTTTCACTGATAATTAGACAAAATATGTGGTACCAACAAGATGGTGGTCTGGTCCATTATGCGAGTCGAGATTGGATTCAAAATGATCATCCAGATCAGTGGATCGGTCGTGGGGGGGGGGGGCTGTAGCTTGGCCACTAAGATCGCCTGATCTAACGTCCTTAGAATTTTATTTATGGGACTTTCTGAAAGAAGAGAAAAAATTTAAATTCTGTCCGTTAGTTTTATTATTTTTGTCCATAAGCGATTTATGTTTAGTTACTGAAAATGACTGATAACTTCAGCTGTGGAAATTATATAAAAAAAAAGTGCCGGTATCTCTATCTCATGGTGGTGTAGAAATGAGTTGTTTAATAGTTGATTTGTGTCGTCAAAGGTCTAGATCATTATAATTATGTCATAAATTTTTGTATTACTTTTCCACTGTAACTGCAAAAATATTATCCGTCAAACTTACTAGATAAATATTTCACAGTTGCCAAGTTTCCACTTTTTTCGTGCTTTGTGTGAATAAACTAACCTGCAAATAATAAATATTTTAGCTTTTTTATAATTCATATATTTATTATTATTATATATAATTTATCGCGAGTTATACGACACCCTGTAGTAATAATGCGTCTCGTTACTGTCTGCAGTTGACCACTCCATGGATACAGTCCTTAACTGTAACCCAACGTTTAATGACTTCGCCGGCTTGAGATTCGACACTTACTGATAAGAATGGTTGTATTAGGCCTGTATGACACGGCATAAAATTTTGTACAAAATTTTGTTCAAAGTTTTGTTCAAAATCTTGTACAAAATTTTGAATATAATTTTGTACACAATTCTGCAAAACACGTATTACACCGAACAGAATTTTATACAAAATTCTGTCTGCGAGCATGCGCAAATGGGTACAAATTGCGTTGATATCTGTGAGAAAATTGTCAAAATAATCATATTACTGTAGATAAGGTAGAAATCTATCAAGGTTTAATAATAATTGTTTACTTTTGTTTACATAACCTCGAATGTTGTTTATCTTTTCGCGGCTTGTAATATTTTTGCGTTTATGGGAAGGTTTTTTGTTTATACGTTATATTAAAGTTCGTGTAGAATGGCTAGCATTGAGAGATTTTAGGTGGTACATGTCGTAAAACATTTACGTCTTTGCCCTCTGTGATCATTGATGAACACTAGAAAGTGCTCGTTTGCACATCGACTTGACGTTGTTTCTGAACAAAATTCTGTACACATTAGAGCACGAGCTACAGAATTTTATACAAAATTTTGTACAAAATTTTGAACAAAATTTAGCTGTATGACACGGCACAGTATTTTGTAAAAACACTTTGAACAAAATTCTGTCTGTGAACATGCGCAAATAGGTGTAAATTACATTGACATCTGTGAGAAAACTGTCAAAACAATCATGTTACTGTAGATTAGGTAGAAATCTATCATGGCTCAATAATAATTGTTTACTTTTGTTTACATGACCTCGAGTGTTGTTTATTTTTTCGTGGCTTGTATTATTTTTGCGTCTTTTGGGAAGGTTTTTTTTGTTTATAAGTTATATTAAGTTTGTATAGAATAGTTGAAGATTTTAGGTGGTACACGTGCTAAAACATTTACGTCTTTGCCCTCTGTGATCATTGATGAACACTAGAAAGTGCTCGTTTGCGCATCGATTTGATGTTGTTTCTGGAAAAATTCTATAGACTTTAGAGCACGAGCTACAGAATTTTATACAAAATTTTGAACAAAATTTTGTACGAAATTCTGTGCGGTGTCTTACACACCTTAAAGAACTCCACCCTCACCTGGATTCGAACCCAAATTCCCCCAAGCGGACGACTTACGCTCTTATCACTCTAAATTGTAATAATTATGGTATATGAAAAAAAAAATCGTTTATGTAAGATAAAATAACTATTTGACAACTTATCTGTCAAATTTATAACTCACATATGTGCAAGGCCATGCCCGCTCATAAACAAAAGTTAGAGTTAGCTTACTCAAACCCTTATTTCGAAAACTCCTTATAACTAAAAGCAGATTGAAACTTACACTAGTAAATTACTTAATTTGGAATTTGCAGCCACAAAATGTACAGACTTTAATCGAAGTTCCTCCGCAGTAATTTCTTAATTTAAATAAATTATTCACGGAGAGCTGGAATTACGACAGTAACACCATTTTGTAACATTGTGAGTAACTTACATAAAGTGATTACACAAGACTACTTCAAATGCTCACAATTTAGCAACACTGAGACAGTTCTGCCAAAAATCAGATCTGATTATTCATGTTTTGCACCTGCTTGATATAATAATTGTATTTGATAAATTTTAATTTGTTATACTTATAGTATATGGATATTTACGGTTTACTTTTTATAAACTTCTATTTTACTGTTACTAGAAATACAGTTTATTCAAATTCCAAAATCTGCATGTTGCACCATGTAAAATGTAATGAGTTTTCTACTTTTGCAACACGCATTAATTTTATGAACAGGCAGTATATCTTACCCAGTTTAATAATAATGTTGGAAACTTGGGCAATAACGACGCTTTAAAGTTAAAGAACTTTCCAAGATAATACCTATAAAATTACATTTAGTATAAACTCAAATGGGAATAACATAGATCTTACAGTTTCCTTGGAGGATAATTTTTTACATGTTGTACTTACTTACAAAAACAGTTAATACATCATTAATAGCACTAACACAATATCGCCCTTCCACTGAGTTATAGGGAAGACATCAAATAATACTAACGAGGGATATTAAAATATGCAAATACTATTACGTTGACGTACTATCATACTTGAATATACAGGGTGATTCAAAAGGTATGGTCCAAACTTAAGGGTGTGATGTGGGATGCTACACGAAACAAAAAATGTTAATAAACCCATGTCTTATTTCCAACCGTGTGTTACGGGCCAAACGAGCTTTTTTGTCGACTCGCAACAGGATAGGTAGAAACAGGCCTACAGTTTAGCTCAGAGGAGTAGGGGTGGTTCATGGACACCGCTTACGGGTGGGTAATCTTCCTAGTTGAGTACAGAGTAGGTCAAAATTAACGAGCGCCACCTTCCCAATCACAGCAGATTACCAGTTATCGTGGAAGGCCGAGAAGCCAGCAGCTTACGGGAATCGGACTCGCCTTTATTGTGCCTCCTCTTGTATATAAAGCTTGCAAAAGTTCATGCACACAAAAATTAAAATACACAAAAGTAAAAGATATGGTAAATTTCAAGACAAATATAATTCAACTATTTGAATAAGGTGACACAATACAAAAACAAAGATTACATCGACAATGATAATATTCATAGTTTAATACAAGATTTTGTTGGAACGTTTGAACTGAAAAAGGCTCGCCTTCACTGGCTTGCCATATTTAATTTCTTAGAACATGTCTACGCAGTCAGTGGCGTCGGAGTTTACAATTTAATACAATTTATGATTACCCTTTACTTGACCAAAAGAAGAAAGAACAACTGGCGACTGAAGGCTATGTCGTATTAAAAAAAAAGGTTCAGCACTTGAAACTTGAAAATTAACACGGAAAAGGTTTTCACCACACAATTAGAATTTCTCCTACCTTAGTGTTCTTCGGTAGGGAGCAAAGAGAGAGAGGCACAACTGGGGTGTTCCTAAGATCTTCGGGAAGCGGGAAAAATTCGCTGGTACGATTGCATCGCTTCTGACAGGACTTTTTCTACGTCGAGCGAGAAGAAGCGGGAATTTCAGATGTCAATATCTCCGCCGCTAGACGGGAGGATCACTTGAAACAGCTCGAAGAACAAAACTTCCACGGGTCTGAATCGCTTATATTCGACACAGTCGAGAAAACAATTTCACTGAATTAATTTTGCACAAAGCTAACATTCTGCTAATATTTTTAATCCGACGTAAGTCGAGATTGTTTTGCCTAACTCAAAAATACGAAACGATAACTCAATTAGCAGAAGAGCTGCGACGAAACCCGAGATCCAGAAGAAAACACGTCAGTTCACTCCCAAAGCCTAGCATCCACTCTTTTTTCTTAATTTACCTACGGTCCTCGAAGATGGTAAATTGGGTGAGCGGGCCGAGCAAGATGTTGAAATCGAATTCTGGAACAAATTCCTACACGTAAATTCGCAGAAAGCGTCCAAGGCCAAGCGCCGAGACAAAACATGAATCGGAAATTTTGCATGGTAACAACAAAAGGTTCACTAAAACTGTATTTGGGAAATAACAATATAGTAATCGGCTACAGAGCGGCAAATAAAATATTACTTTAATTCAGATGAAGTGGCAAAATCAAATAAACGTAACATGTTATCTAGTTACAGAAGATTTTTATGTTTCAAGCTTGAATTATTATTGTTTTCTAAGTGTGGTAACGATGGAGCCTTTTGCTGCACATGAAGATGCAGAAATGCATTTTGTATATGGCTATTGCATCGGGAATGCTCGTGCAGGTGTGGTAGAATATCGGAGAAGGTATCCTCACCGGCGACAGCCTGACTACGGACCATATGAACGGTTGCACCGAAATTTGTGTGGAACAATGCTGACATTGTTGACGCAGTCCAGCAAAACCCATCGACGAGTACTAGAAGAATTTCTAGGCAATTAGGTATTACTCAGTCGACAATTTGGCGTTCATTAAACATAAACAGCTTATATCCCTACCATATACAACATGTTCACAATATACATAATGGTGATAATTTGAGGCGCCTACAGTTTTGCCAATGGTTGGTAAATGCTACCGCAAACAATGCAGAATTTTTATGTCAAACTCTGGTCGGATGAATCGCAGTTCACACGGAATGGCATAATATGCATCACTGGGATCTCGAAAACCTTTATTCTACATTCACAACTGCTTCTCAACAATGCTTCAGTGTTAACGTTTGGCCGGTATTGTAGGCCATCATGTTATCGGACCTTGCGTATTACCACATCGGTTTCATGGTGCCATATATTAAGGCTTCTTAGATAATATCTTGCCGGAACTATTAGAAGATATGCCTCTTGATGTGCGAAGGTCAATGTGCATGACGGGGCGCCGTTGCACAATTCACGGCAGGTTAGAGATTGGTTAAATCATAACCCACAACGGTGGATTGGAAGAGGAGCTCCAGTAGCATGGCCGGCTAGTTCGCCTGATATTACTCCACTAGATTTTTAGTTGTGGGGTGCATTAAAGAAAAGAAGTTACGCAACGGCAATTCGAAACAAGGATGACATAGTTAATAGAATAAATGAAACTGTTGCGGATATTTGAAGAGATCCTCAACAGTTGAGGAATGTTCAAGATTTCCTGCGTCGGCGTTGTCAACTTTGTATACAAGTACAGGGTGGACATTTTGAACATTTGTGATTATTTTTCATTTTTCTTGTAATTGTAGGTATATGTTGTTTATTAAAAATAAAAATGTTGTTATAACTAGAAAACAATTGTGAATCAGACATGAGTTGATTGGCATTTTTGACTTATTTTAACATCACGGATTATATCTTAACGTTTGGAACACACCTTCTCAATCACCCTGTATAATGATCACTTTTAAGGTCGAGTGTTCATTTATTTGTAACACTGTATTATTAAAAAGAAACAATAAAAGGAAAGTCATGGAAACTTTAAACTGAAACACGAACAAAGTAAACTCCAAGAAAGTATGTTTGCCAAGGTTGATTATTTAAAATATGATTAATGTTACTTTAAAATTATATCTGCTGTTAAAATTCGAGTTTAAACTCAGTCACTTCGTAACTAGAATTATAAGAATGTAGATGTCGGCCGCTGAAGTTTTCGAGCATGATATTAATTAAAACTTAATTATCACTTTCCATGAAACATGTTCAGTTACAAATTACGCTTTTGTTGCTAAAACCACAAGAAAAACAAAGATCCTAAGCCCTCGTTAATTAAGCTTACATTGCCTTTGTTGGGTTTTTCGCAGAAATTCCTGCCAAATATCTTTTGTTCATTGTTGTCAGGTGATGTCTGTATTTTAGTGAAATGCGAGAGTAGAAGATGAATTCGTAATTTATGAACGGTTGAAAAAATAATATCGAAGCGAATGTGTTCCTTTATGTTTCCAAGCTTGAATATGACTTACTTTGTTTAGGAATGAGTAGAAATGTTAATAAAAGACTTAGTTGTTTCGAACCTTGATCAAATTTGACGTTGTCCTATTAAGATTTCTTATATTGTATTATCCCTTCACGGTTGATTTGCTTCCCGGGAGGCTGTATTTTAGTTTTATTGGATTTTACATTCAAAACTGTTGCTAATAAACAATAGGATCAACAAAATTTTCGATAAATGTTGGCGATGGAAAACAAAATAAGTTTTTATTTAAGCCAAGCAATTTACAACATTTAACTACAATTATTAAATAGTTATCGAAGTATAGTGTAGTTGATACAGATATTTTTTATGCTACAATATAAAATTTTTATTTCTGAATGTATAACTAGCATTCGCAGAGACTACGTAAGCTTTTTAAAGTCTTTACCTTTGGATAGAAGAATTTTCAATTGCATGACACACCTTGACGGATTCTTTATAATTTTAGCTATATCTCAATTGAAGATTTTGCTTCACATCTAAGAGATACCAATATTTCTATTTCAATGCAATTTCTGGATCTTTATTTATTACATATATTGTACAGGATTTGTCACGGGGTTTCAAGTTAAGAAACTTATAGGAAGTTCGTAATATTATAATAATAACTGTTTTGTTCCATACCCAATATTGATAAACTTCGACTTTTTTGGAAACCCAACAGCCCAAGGTTAATTTCCAATAAAGAAAAATGTATAGTTATCTGTGAAAAGTGGATGAAATATGAGCTTGAAATGAAAAAAATTTTGTCAAAATCAGATGTAAATCAGAAATAGAAGTAAGTTTGTTTTGCTAAAATAGCCAGGGTTTGTTTAGTGGATACTGAAGATTGTTACGTGCATGATGGGAAAGAAGCAAAAATAAGAGTGTGAGTTAAGGCGTTAATAATGTTAAGTTGGGTTGCATGGATGATGAAAAAGAAGAAGTAGAATAAGTATGTTTTGCAGTAACATCAATAGTATGTATAGTTGATACTGAATATTGTTGCATAAATGATATGTAAGAAGTTGAAGTAAGTTTGTTTTGCTAAAATATCCAGATTTTGTTTAGTTGATACTGAAGATTGTTACGTGGAAGATGGGAAAGAAGTAAAAATAATAGTGTGTGTTGAGGCATTAACA